>JAZHYW010032929.1:0-13052 GCA_037355805.1 Ixodes ricinus
CGTTTACGGAGACTTGTTAGATTAGAGTCGACTGGTTTTGGCTACTCCCCACCACCAGGCCAGTTGATACTGATGATGCCACCCGGATAGGTGGCGAAACGTCTGTGCTGTTGTTATATCTTTTTTGTTGTTGTGTTCAGCCGTTGTAAACGCATTTAATTGTGTTAATACGGTACACAACAGTACAGACGGATTAACAACTGACGAGTCTGGATGACAAACCATGTAGAGACAAACAATTAATTTCTTAAATACCGGTCATAAAACAGTGCTCGGCTTCGTTAAATTTGCGCATCGGCATAAAGAAAGATGTATATGATGAAAAAGAAGCCATCCAATATAGAATAAGATAGAATACGGCACAAATAATCAACGACTGTCAGAATATTAGGTTTCTTCAATGCGGTCGCTCATAAAATAAACTGGAGTAAACCTGGAGCGCATCGCACTTCTAAGACATTGCGATCTCGTGGTTTCAAGTTACTATACGCTTGCGGAACAATTGGCGGCCAGCTTTTTTGGACCGATGTTTATACCCCGCGGCGAAAAGAACATGCCGGTGTTGCTGAGCAATCGACCGCATTTTCTGTATGCTGGTCGCCTTTCAGAAGCGGGCCTTATCGTGGTTTCCTCACGTTTCCGGGAGGGATTCACTCATCTTGAGTGCTGGACGAGGCATACAGATGCGACAAAAAGACATAGACGAGCAGTATTTTGTGGTGTTTGGCGCTGGGAACGTCTAGAGTAACCAGCTAACATACCGATATGCAAGCAAGGTAGTTTTTCTCCTTCTACGTTTCCGCGATTGCTTGGAACGACGTATGCCTTTACTGGCCCCTGAGTGGCTAGCTCGTACCCTTCCGGATGTATATATATAGACTGGCTTCAGTGGACCTCCCGCTGTAAAACGAGAAGAAAAAATCGACACCTGCACGTAGAAAGTTGATACCTTCGTCGAATGGGGTTTAAGGTGGTGCATTTTAGCTGATGAAATTTTAGGGTATCGCTATCTTTTTGTGAAAAATGGGAGCAACAAACTTGCCAGGGTCAACGGCGGACGGGTTCGCAAGCGGCAGAGTTAGCGACGCTTGCAACGGATGGCGCCATCTCCCGATAAGCGCATCGAGCCGACGACAGAGTCCGTCATCTGCTCGGTACACCTATCGGGAGATCGCTCCATGCGTTACAAGCGTCGCTAGCTCAGCCACTTGCAAACCCATCCGCCGTTTACCCTGGCAAGTTTGGTGGTTTCATTGTTCGCCTGAAAGAGAGCTATGCATTAAAATTTTATCAGCGGAACCACGTAACAAAACAGATGTGGTGAAAGTTTGAGTATTCTATATACAGGCGCCGATGTTTCCGACGCGTTCTACAACATAAGATTCGCCGGGAGCCATCCTATACAGTCGGCTGAGGTTGGGCGTTCCATCACTCTACTGCCTTTTTTTACCAGCTGTGTGTTTCAGCTTGTTTTGTAACCTCTTCAGTAAGACCGCCGGGTTTGTACTCAAAAGAAACGCGAAACAGCGGAAATAGGTTTTTTCTAGGGCTTGGCGTCTATTAAAAGTTTTAACCCGATTTATCTTTCACTCCTTTAGCCGAATAATTAATCGATTAATCGGGTCGCTGTCATTTCAAGGCATAACACTACAAAAGCCAAGAATATATTTTTGATGTTTTTTGTTTGTCGATAAAAACCGACAATGCACATTTTCAGCTACATAGACAAACGCTAGAGAGACGTTTTAACCAGGAGAGTCACTACTTTTCTCGTGACCGACACTTTCTGAGTAACGAGGAAGCGTTGCGATTGCTACTGCAGTTCACCGTTCGTCACGTCTGCTGTGGAACGATACGGTGACACCCAAGGCCTTTTCGTTGACCATTAGAAACCCTGTCCTGTCACCTTTGAGCGGCACGACGAGCAACTGAGCATAGTTTTCAACCCGAGACTGGGGATACGGACAAGGACAAACACAGAACGACACGGACGAAGTCTCAAGAGACTTCGTCCGTGTCGTTCTGTGTTTTGTCCCTTGTCCAGACTTCGTCCGTGTCGTTTTGTGTTTTGTCCGCCGTCCGTATCCCCAGTCTCGGGTTTACAACTATGCTCAATTTACACAGCTAGCCTGCACCCTCACCATTGCTTCATTATATGGGCACTGAGTGAAAGTTGGCCGTTTTGAAAGGAATGACAACGTCGATAACAGCAAACAGTTAGTAGGGTCTTATTGGTGCGAGTGACCTCAACGAGGGACTGTGAAACGTGTTTGGGCGGCCGTCGAAGCCAAAGGAGCGAAGAACAAGGCCCCCGACACTGGTGTGCTCTGAGTGCGTGCACTATTAGTGAAAGTCAAGCTGCAGGACCCAGGCCTTTTGTCCCCCTTGGTGAATTTCCGCGTGCAGGGAACCTGTTGTCCTTGAGGAGCGTCCTTTCCGCGCTAGCTGTCGCGCTCCTGCGCGTCGTCGTGAACATGCCGTGGACGACCGAGATGATTTTCGTAAATTGGGCACCGCCATTAAGTTGAAAACAACCCTGGCGTAACCACGATGAATGAAATCGTTATTTGTGAGTTTTCCGCCGACAAACAGGATAATCTTTGCGTTTTGTAGTTGGAGAGCACGCCAGTGAGAAAAACGCAAAACTAATGTTTATTTCTTCTTGATTACCGGTTTCAAATTCCAACTACGCGCAGTCCACTTATAACGAGTATTATTAAATGCGGAAAATCCGATCGTTATAACCGAATATCGTTGTATCTGGACTGATCCTGAAAACTGCCCAAAATAGTTCCCCGAAGCAGAAGGTTACTCACCAAAGTTCACTGAATCACACCATAGAAGAAGCGCCGCAATAAAACAAAGTTTTATTGTAGGGTCATCAGCAAGCACGCAATGAAATGGTGTTAGGCGTGCTCAAAAAATATCCAAGATCTCCGCTTGCTTGCGCGGCAGCTGGAGCTTGACTATCGCGGCGTTTCGGATCGTAAGAAACCACTGGTACAGGGCCTCCTCGATAACTTTGTACAAGGCTTTCCTAAGCCTTTTCCGCTGGTCGTCAAAGCCGCTTGTTCCAGCCCTTCTTCATTACGGACGTCCCCGGATTTCAGGATGGTCGATATCGTCGACTGAGAGTGCTCATACTTCCGGACGAGACTTCCGACCTTGAATCCTTGCCGCCAATCACGTAGGATTTGCTTTTTCTCCTCGAAGGAGATAGCGTTCTTCGCTTCGTCGGAGCCATCTTTCACCCCAGCAGGGTTGCCAGGTGTTTGTATTCGAACTCGCCAAAGTTCTACGAGATATAGCCCAAAAATAGCCAAATGTCGATTCAGAAAAATAGCCCCAAAATAGCCAAAAACAGAACTGACCATTTGAAACGTTTGTTTTAAACACAAAAGAGTCACCATAATGCATTTTTATACATGAAATAGAAATGTTCACTCCACTAGCATCACTAGTTCGCAGAACCAACGGCAGACCACGCGGGGACATCACTGCGTGATAAAGCGGACACGTGTCGTCCCGTTTTTGCTGCTCTGTCTCTTAGTCTCCAGGATTTTAGAACATAAAAAATGAACACCGTGTTGTGTGCTCTGCAACGGTGCCGAAATGCCCCAGAAATGGCGTCCCTTGTACGTTCGGCGAACTTCCTGAAACGCTCGTACAAGCGCATGACAACATACCTTCCACTGTATTATTGGGACGCTTAGTATCAGGGCATGTTGGCCAGAATGACGTCATGGGAAAACTATAGAGAAGTAAACACAAAGTATAGGTGCACGCCAATCAACAGACAACCCAAAGAATGCGCAGAACAGGTGCTGTTTGGGCCGCAAGGAATTGCGCCGTCACTGGTTGAGATGGAGGAATAACAGCACACGCTTGCATTCGGACAATATTCGTATGGGGTAAACAATTGCACAAGGCGCGCAAAGAGCAGACGAATTCGCTTGCTGTCGCATACTATCAGGTTTAACAGACTGAAGCGCCAAATGTTTACGTAACTCACTCTAAGAATACCATATTTGAACCTATAAACCCAAGTGCTCTGATGCATTTTGGTGTGCCCAGCACGGATCAGAAATAGCCCAATACTAGCCAAATAGCCAACGACCAATTTTTTCCGCCAACTGCAAATAAAACTAGCCCAATTTGGCTATTTATAGCCCAACCTGGCAACCCTGCACCCCAGCGACGCGGGCAGATGCGGGAAGAGGAGGGCGGGGAGGGTTACGGGGTTACGGTTATGATGATGATGATAGCGCCGAGGTTTACAGGCCGCGCGCAGTGCCTACTCACGGAGTATTTGATCGGGGCCCATCGGCGATGATCGCGTCCGCCGATCTTGGTCGTTTTTTAGCGGAATATCACAATTTTTGTCTCATTTTTGTTGAATTTTCGTACTAAACACGTTCTACGCGATCATTTATTGATCGTTGTATCAGATATGCCGGGAAAAAATGCATCGCTATATATGGTTCATTTTTACTTAGAACCAATGCAAAAATTGATGCTCTATAAAATTCGATCGTTATAACCGATATATCGTTATAAGTAGGTATCGATTATAAGTGGACTGCACTGTAAACGCACCATGAGAGTCGTGAAAAGCCTCGGAGATGCTTATCTTTTAGTCACTTATGCAAGTTTCAGCTGATGCATTTCATCTTCAAAAAAGTCTGTTCGTTGACATACATGTTGCCCAACACTGTGATGATGGCCGCTGCGACTTTATTTTCACATTCAAGTCAGAGTCAAAGTCAAGTCAAAATGTGTTTTTATTTGTAAACAAGATGTTAGTTAATTTCACTTATTCAGATAGGGGTCCCAAAGTTTTCAAAGAAAACTATTGAAGGGACTCCTTCTTCTGAGAGAGACCAGAGTAAAAACTACCACGGTCATTCCCAAGGTCATTCATGTACCTATCTAATCTCATTTGAGGTCAAAATGTCTGCGTGATCCTTGAGATTGTGCGAGGAGCGGGACAGGGTCGATTGGTTGCCGACCCCTGCTGTTGACCTTCGTGAATTCAAACTCCGATCATTCAAGCTTTCCTCTGAATCTAATAAATCCCAAGTACTGGGCGATTGGGCTGGTGGTTATTTCAGTGCATTTGCAGTGGTGGAATTGTTGTGCCAAACTGCACTGAAATTAATAACCTGCTACATGCTGCTTCAAAAGCTGTGTTTGTGCACAATTTATGCCATGTCTGTGCCATGAAGGAGCTGTTTCCGAAAAGGAAACAAAGTGTCTAGCACGTGGCATTCTTGGCGATGCCATTGAAAATTAAGAAAGTACAGTTGTTGTTTTCTCGGATGCCTAAGTACTCTGTGCGAAGGGTTTGGCTGTGCGAATATTCGAATTATCGAATAGTAGTTTCAAATAATATGCTATTTGATATTTCTTTCAAAATGAACTGCGATATTCAAATTTTCTAACTGTTGATCGCGGCAGGTTAGCCCCCTTGAGTGCACTTCTCCTCAAGCATTGGTGTACTCCAAAGAGGCAATACCCACAGAGCTGACACTGCAATCTCGCTGATCGCTTCACCGCAGTGCACCCGCGCATTTAGGGGAAAACACATCTTCAGAGGGGTATGGTGTACATTGTGATTGCTGATATTTACATTGCAGTAAAATCAATATTTAACTGTGGGGACAGGTAACATTGACGTCTGGGAACTGAAATGAACATACTGTATTTTCCAGAATATAGTTTGCGGACTATAGTTTGTGGTTAAAATAGAAGATTTGCAGAAAATTTGCACGGTGGAGACTTTTTACAGTTGTGTACTCTACAGGGATTTTTTTTTGTTAGATTGTTTGTTTATTATAACGAGACGTGACAAATTTTGTGAATGACGGTATGTGAATGATATTTATTTGTGATAGAAGCTTCTTTGTGAGCCAATAAAGCAAGGCCATGTTTGATCATTTTTTACATGCAGGCTAGGCATCAGGTGCAGACTATGCACCAAATGCTAACTATTGAAAAAAAAATTTTCTTTTTCAATCGAAATTTTTTTCTGTGGTCTATACACCAGGTGCGGACTACCATAAAGTACCGCAGAAGCGTCCACTTCAAGCGCCCATTTGTAGATTAACCCAGTTTTCAGTGAAAATGGGCTGGGCACTCCCTTGGTATTTTACGGTATATACAGGGTGTCACAAAAGAAAATTTACAGGGTTTTTTACCGCAAAAATAAACAAGGCATCGCCGAATGCTCATTCTCCGCCCAAACGTAGCGCTAGAGGTCACAACCAGATGCCAAAGTTTCAGCCCGATCCGATACCTTATTCAAAAGTTATAAGTGATTTTCTGAAAAGTTCAATGGGAAAATGGCAGCCGACGGAGTTTTCGAACACATGGGGCTCTATGGCACCAGAAACCGAAAACGAGCAAAAACGGGCTCCATTTTCCCATTGAAATTTTCAGAAAATCACTCTATAACTTTTGAATAAGGTATCGGATCGGGCTGAAACTTTGGCATCTGTTGTGACCTCTAGCGGTACCTTTGGGCTGAGAATGAGCGTTCAGCGATGCCTAGTTTATTTTTGCGGTAAAAAAACCCTGTAAATTTTCTTTTCTGACACCCTGTATATAAGGAAAACTTTTTTCTTCAGCTGAAATTTGCCCCTGTGGACTATACACCAGGTGCAGACTACTGTGTAGAAACTATGGTAGTTGAAGTCTCAGAACTTACGTGTGCCGTAGGCTTCTCGTTATAATTTCTTATTTTTGAGCCTCCATTTACGACGTGTTTTGGTGCACGCCATACGGTGATGTCCGGTGAGGTGATGCCATGAATGTTTGCTACCTCAGGTGATGCTGAACTCGAAGCTTCCTGTGGATGTTCTTGGGAAGGTGAGTTTTGCAAAACAGACTGGAAACTTCAGCCCTTACACCTTTTGCATCGGGTGCCTCGATTCAGCCGTCTCACACTTGCAGATTTGGGACCTGAGCGATGTCGACCAGGACGGTGCATTGGATGAAGAAGAGTTCATTGTGGTGAGAGCTTCAATGCTCCTCTCATTTATAGCTTAACGATGGACGAAAACTGTCTGCACAAAGATTGCACGACCAGAATACTTTCTAAGCATTGGTTGTCATATCACTCTTGAGAGACTAATGTCTGTATAAAGGGAAAAGATTTTTTGCCTGTCTTGTATTGAGCCTCTGAAGCTTGCATTAGTCTATACGTGTTGATTGCAAATTGTTGGATGTCATTCCTTGTCACTTTTGCATGCTTTGAAATATTTCTTTTTCAGCTTAAACCACTGTATGTTCGTTTTCCAGCTTACTTGCTTCATTGGCAATTTCTGAGGCTTGAGGAGTGAACCCAGTAATGTGCAGTATGCTTGCTTGATTTTCATGCTCAATAGTATGCAGTGCAATCTACTTATAATGATGAGAAAACCTGATAATGCAATTGTTATAACCGATTATCGTTGTACTATCTGGACTAGAAACTGATCATTTCTAGTCCAAAAACTCTAGAAACTAATTGTTATCAGCGGTACATCATTATATGTGGTATCGTTATTAGTGGATTGCACTGTACATCATTCAGTTTGAAACCGACTAACTTAACTCTCAGCTTCACGCACTGCGTTGGAGCCTTTCCTTTCTTCTTTCTAGGGTGAATGTTGGCAGAGGTGCATGCATTGCTTTTCGTATTAATCACGCATTCTTGTATTATTATCGGCTCAATATTGGGCAATTGACCGACAGCCAGCAAAGTATTGATACGGTCAAAGCCGGTTATAATGAAGTCAACAGGAATCTGAAATGCGTTATCTACCGTAATAACCCGCATATAATACGAACTCGCGTATAGTACGAGACATGATTTGAGGACTGCGAAAAAAGAAAAAAAAATTTTATCCGCGTAATAATACAAAACAATTTAAAGACCGCAAAAATTTTCTCCGTAAAATATGACCCAGGAAGTCTTAAGAAAAATGTTTATTGGCATCATAATTGAACCTTAATCACTGTCATCACTTCCATCAGACTCCTTGTCCGACTCCTCCTCCCAAGGCAGTCGTCTTCAGTGCCGTCGAGCGCATTTGAACTCCCGCACTTTTTGAAAAGAGCGAGCATCGAGCGTGCGCCGAAGCAGTGAAAACCTGGCGCGGCGCATAAAGCTAGCAACCCATATGTCGGCTCGCCAAAGTTATCTCGCCTTCTCTTGCATCAGCTCGATGTTTACGGCGAGGTGCCGCTTCACGTTGCTCTTTCACAAAATCGCTGAGACTTGCCTCGACGTCGGCGAACACGCCATTCTTTGGGCCTCTAAAGCTTCTCCTTGTTCCGTTGCACACAAACAGAGCTTGCTTTTGTCGTCTCCATCCGCGGATGCTGCCTTCATTTACGGCGAATCGTCGTCCGGCAGCACTGTTGCCGATGTCTTCCGCGACCAAAGCGACTTTTCTTTTGAAGGCGGCCGAGTATTATTTATGCGCCGACGCCATTGCCTACTATGCCTAGCCTGACCGTGGACAGATGGTGGCGCTCGGACATTGTGATTTTAATGATGATGATAGCTGTTTTGAACGCCATATTACTTCGAAACCGAAACTACGTCGAACTGCGTTAGATCGCGCCTCATAGAAACTGAAAATTGTTGGGACCTGCGTGATAATACTAGCCGCAAATTTTACATGGCAAAATTTTGAAAAAACCCTCGTATTATATGTGGGTTTTTACGGTACATGCAGAATTCGTTATATTCATTCTCCCCCAGCTAGGGAATGCATTTGGTGTGCGAGGAATTAAATGGTTAACTGATAGATTGACCGGGTAGTGCACCTGGCATACAAGGAATTGATTGATTGACCGAGCGACGCACGCTCGTGTGCAAGGAATTAATGGGTAGATTGATTAACCAGGCAATGCACCTTTGTGACGAGGGATCAATTGGTCAATGACCAGGCAATGCACTTCATGTGCAAGGGGTTAATTGGTAGATTGATCGGGCAATGCTCCTGGTGTACGAAAAATTAATGAGGCGATTGATCGATCGTGCAATGCATCTGGTGTATAAGAAATGAATTGGTCGGTTGATTGGTGGATCGACCAGGTGATGCACCTTGCCTGCAAGGGATTAATCGGTCTATTTATCGATCGACCAGGCGACGCACCTGGTGTACAAGGTTTGGTTGATGGATTAACCAGGGAGTGGACCCGGTGTACGAGGGATTGATTTATAGACCAGGCAATGCACCTTGCGTGCAAGATATTGATTGGTAGATGTTGACCAGGCAATGCACCTACGAGAGATTAATCGGTGGATCGACTCGATTGGCCAGGCGATGCACCTGGTGTACAAGGCGCTGGACAACTGCCCCATCCCGAGCGTGCTCCCGGCCGAGCTCATGCCGAGGTCCAAGCAGTCCGGTCGGCCGCTGGTGGCCGGGCTCCCACCGGATTTCTCCACGGACACCCTGGGCACGCGACGGCGACCAAGCACACCATCATCCGTGGGGAGCCCTGGATGTGGCCCTGCACAACGTGAGCACTGCACGTCCAGAGCTTGCCTTCGAGGTTGGTTTGTTTTTGCAGGGGCAACGAACGACAGACGTTGCTTGCAGACGTGCCTTGTTACGCTTGAGACCCACTAGAGTGACAAGCCTGAAGCACATGCAGCATGCATGCGAAGGTAGCTTGGGCAGGCTTGCAGTCTCCTGAGTGATTGTAAGCTTGTCAAAGATGCCTTCACATGCGTGCTGCTTGTGCGTGAGGTTTGTCTGTTTTGGTTGTTTCTGTTTGTTATTCTAATGGGAATAGGGCATTGGTCTCGTTTTCTGCGCGTGAGCATTGCCAACTGGCCACGGAAAAATGTTTTGTGAACTGGCAGTGCTAACAAAACGTGATGGTAGTCGAAACTGGTTTAGAGGAGCAACCTGAGCTTGAAAAACAGAGTTCTTCAGATAAATATAAAATTTTTTAAATTTTACCGGCGAATGCTGATAAGAATTTTTTTTCAGTTTCATCCGAAAAACTGGAACCTTACTCATAAGGTATGAAACAAAAAAGTATACAGCTTCCTGCTGCATCTGCTGTTTCTTGAGTTCCCGATAAGATCGCATACTTTCTGCGGCCGTCTGCTTCGTAGAGAGCCATGGCCACGGTGGAACGAGAGAGAAGCATCTAAAGTTCAACAGCGCTACCTATTTATGGAACACGAAAGTTCGCTTCCATTTCTGACACGTGCCATGATGGCGCAGCATGGGAGGAATCGAGAAACCGTCCTTATTCAATCAATGTTTTCAAAGGCACGCACCATGCGAATGTGTTTACTTTTGCATGCGTAGAGCAAATGCCGACCCTCGATAGCTCAGTCGGTAAAGCACTTGGCTCACAGTCTCATGGTGGTGGGTTTAAGTCCTGCTGCTGAGTCTTTTATATGGTTCTCTATGGTTGTAACTGTTACTGTTTGTTTGTCGTTATAGCCAAATGATGCAACAAAACGTTGTAGATCTCCACTAAAATCGGCTGATAAAACACATTCTGCGTTACTAAATGAGGCTGTGTGGCTGCAGTGCAGACTGTCGAAATGCGATAGCATTGCTCTTCTGTGCAGAGCAAATTGGTGCGCTGCTTGTTGTGGTATAATCTTTTGTCGGCTTCTCATTTCTTCACACAACCTTCCTTCCTAGCAAAAGAGGCCCACCTCACTTCTCTATCTTGAGCCAAACGTTGCACGCTCCCCTTCGGCGTCTCTTTGGCACATTCAGCACGGTCCTACTGGCACATCATGTACGGTCCTACATAGCATGTCGAGCACAAACCTGCTTAGCACGTTGAGCACATTCATACTGAGCATGTCGAGCACGTTCCTACTCAGCATGTCGAGCACGCTCTACCGACATTCTACTTCTGACCATCTCCTCTTCAGTCTGCGCCTTCCTCTTGCGAGGTGTTGCAAAGACTGCGACTCGTCCAGTGAAGGCCTCGTCCCCTGACCTGCACATGCACGAGATAAACGGAGGAGAACTGTACGTGGTACCTCACTCATGCGCATGCGTTCTGATGCGATGGCAAGAACTTTTTTAAGGGGTGCGACTAAAAAAGTGTTTTCACTTTAAAGTTATTTTGTTCTAACTTCTCGGCCCAAAGATACTGTGGCCAGATTTAGTGTTGTGACATGCTAGTGGGGATGATGCCGTAATAATAAAGTTTATTCGCGTGAAATAGCAGAAAAATTATACGAGCTTGATCATGCTGTCAAAGACCAAGGGGCACAGAATGTGTCCCACACAAACTTTAATTTGTGCCATTTTGTGCAAGGTTCATCAATCTTTATTATCTATACATGTTGCCATTTATTTATTTATTTTTTTTTGTAGTGTGAAAGGAAGGCGACGTGAGTGGAACATGAGACGCTGGTTGAGCTGAAGAACGGGCTGCAAAATCAGTTCTTATAAGGTTTCTCATTAAACCGCAACATTTGTGGCAGCGGCCAGATAAAGACCAGATAAACTAGGTCCCGTTGGTGACTGCTACACCCGTCGAGCACTACAGGTCGATGCCCGAAATCTTTTCTGGGGATGGGGATCATGATGCCCGGGAGCGCCACTTCAACGCCTGCACTGTGCCAAACGAGTGGGACGCACACAAGAGTCGGAAGACACCTAAGCACTTATGAGTTGTGAATGCGAAAGCATGAATGTCCTATGGAACACCGCGGAGTGATCTGCGGAAGTTTGTGGCACGAGTAATGTTCTCGAAGTTGTGGCAGAAGCACCACTGACGATGTGGATGGATGCTCTAGGCGGCGCCATGTTCTTCGGCGCGCAGACGAAGCAGAAGCACCGCCGAGGATGTAGATGATGGAGGCGACGGCATGTTGGTCGGGCGGCAGACGAGCGACGCTCGTCAACGCTGTCCGCTTTAACCAGCACGAGGCCCTTAGGGGCATGGGGTTGCGGCGCTTAGTTTTATCGGCGCGCTGGCGGCACGGACACGCAGCTGCCATCTGGCGGCAGTCATTGAAACTGATGCGCGCAGCGGCCAATGGGTGCCTCGTTGCAGCTCCAGCCAATGGTATTTTTGGGATCAGGAAACTAGGTCCCGTTTTCGCACTTCAAACTGATGACGCCTGCTCGCTCCATGGGACAGTTAATGCTTTCGCATTAAAAAGCTGCTGTTTGTACCAACGCTGCTGCACGGACAAACATTCCTGATGTACCAGCATCCATGTTTAGAAGACCAATCGTGGTTCGCTGACGGTCTGCGGCCATGTCAAAGGGCAGTGGTTTTCTACTCGAAAGAGAAGTTGCCGCAGTACACCTCTGAGCACGGGCACACCGCTCCGGGGAACAATACAAACATGTTTGCGCATTCGACCCGATGGACCTGTTTTCAAAGGCGTACCCTGGGATGGCTCAAGGAAACAATGACACCCGCTGCGCATCGATGAGTTGATTGCTGGATTGGACGGCAGGCAGCCTTCGGTGCCGCCTGCTCGCCACTGCTCCAACACCTTTAGTGGTAAACCGCGGCCACCACAGTGCCGGCTGTCTTATAGTTGCGTCCCACTAGAGCGACAAACAGCAACTACAGCGACACACAACAACGAGCAACAGACGACACCAACTGACAGCCTGTTGTTTGTAGGAGTCCGCCGTCCTGGCAGACACTACACAGAACACGGGGACAAGGAAACTTCTTTCCTAGTGTGACCAGAGTTGTCAACAAAACACTTCAAAATATACAGACAAAGAGAGTCTGGCGACGCCGGCTTTCGTGTTTGGCTCTATGAGCGTAAAACGCGCCGACAAACACGGTGAAAGTGGAGACGATTCCTTTATTTCTTGATTAAAGCTTCCACTTGTCTTTGTTTGCCGTTGGTGACATTCCACAAACAGTCACGTGACAATTGATACTCGAATCGTTCCTTCTTTGGGTCGTTCAAGGCATTCTAGGTGAGTGCCACGAAATTTCAACCTGATTTTTGAGGATGTTTATAACCTCATATCCGAATGATCAAGGGCAGGCGTTTTTTGGGGACAATACGGCATCCTGATTATCACAGAACGTGATGA
>JAZHYW010032930.1:0-29199 GCA_037355805.1 Ixodes ricinus
GTGCACGAGAACACGGCAAACGGAACACCTTCGCGGCACGCTTCCGAGGACTGGCGTGCTGGCAAACACTATCCCCTTGGGTACCTGCTTGAAGAGGGTGAAGATCTTTCTGAGCAGCTAAGCATCACCGAGCGGTCCTTGCGGGTGCCGGGAAGACGCCCTCGAGCATGAGTCCTACCAGCCGGTTTCCCAGCAGCCACTTGATGAGGTTCCGGCGAACTGCATGGCCGCCGTCCGCCGCCTCCTGATCCACTGCACCAGGTGGTGCTGGGCTGTGTCTCCGGTGCAGGCGTCTACGAACACCAGCACCTGGCACGGGGACGTCACGACAGTCAGCTCTGTCAGCAACGCATATTGATTTTAGTTTTACCTCCAGCAGGCCCTTTCGGGCATCGCACAGGCGAGACACTTTCTTCGCAAAATGTCGCACAATATATGTGGTCAAGTGACAGACACACACACGCACAGACACGCACTCACGTACACCCACGCGCACACACACACACACACACACACACGCCTACCCACACACGCACACACACGTACGCGCGAGCGCCCACGCGCGGGATTGGGAACGTCGGCGAAAAGGGGGGAGGGAGGAAGCGTCTTCACCAAAGTGTGTATGAGCTAGCCGCTACTTGCCGAATGGCTTAGGTATCGAGTATTGAGATGAGTGCAAGATTGTGAGCGGCGGTAACATCGGTAATTTCAGACCGGACCGGTGATAACCCATATAGATAATCAATAATTAATCGCCTTCTCGCGCTGCCACTTTGACTATAGACCTGAACGTAACTCATTCCGTACAGTAGATTCTTCCGCAGAATAATAGTCGGCGAGCATGCCTACAGCCCAGTGGCCAGCACATTTTTGCTTGGGGGATGTTAAATGAAAGTGTATAATTAATTTTGGCGGTGTATAGCGCAAAGACTGTTTTTGTCTCCGTGTTATTTATTTCGCGTCAGCTCTTTCAGGACGCGAAAGAGCAATTTTATTCCCTGAAACTGGCGTTACAAAAACATGGGGCAGATGTCTTTGTTTAGTTTGAGGGTGGAGAGACATTATGATTTTGCGGTATTCTTTCAATTTATTTTTGTTGGTAAGTGATACGTGTCATTAATCAAGTGAACGCAATGTTGAACGTGCCGAGCTAATTTATTATCATGTTGTTTGTACTGGAGGGTTGCCGCAGCTCGCGGGGAGTCTGGATCTCGGGGTTATGGTCACAGACCAGTGGGATAGCAACTATGGCAATGTTCACGTCGGCCCAAAAGGCTACGACGTGAGGACGCCTGTCGACTGCGCTTATTCCAGCTACGCAGAGAACGTGTACCGGTAACATTTACCGTGCCTCTACGACCGCCGCCACTGTTGGGTGGTCCGTGGTCTGCACGTCCCTGAAACCCGATTCACAGGAAGCGAAACCGAAACCAATCGAGGCAATACATTATTTACACCGTTCTGGGGAATCCCGCTTGCCCCCTGCTGCTTTTTCGAAGCTCAGGGGGCGGGGGGGGGGCGAGGGTGAGCGAAATTGAAACTTACAAGGCCCCCCCCCCCCCCCTATTTCCCGCCGCGCCTGCACCCCAACACTCCTAGAAGAGAAGTGTCAGAGGCTTCGAGGGTTACGTCACAATGTCAGAGAAGGAAGGCTATGGCGCAACTATACGTGAGAAAATATCTGGTATCAATGTGAAAAAATACACACGAGCGTCGTGCACGTTTATCCGGTTGTAATATACATTTTAAAAGCGCAGCAGTCTTGTAAAATTTAATATATACATAAGACGTAATACACAAACGTTACTACAACAAAGTACCAAATTTATATTCATGATTATCCCCGTGATCAGTGGACTATGTGCAGTCCCCAGCCTCACACTTTTCGAATGAACCAGCTCTGGTGCAACATTTTCAGGAAGAGAAGGGAATTTGAAAACAACCAGTCATCGCCGCAGGAGCGCACACGAGCAAAAGATAAGTCGACAACGTAAAGTTTCGTCCCACACCGTTGCCAGTGCTTCCTGTGTCGGGTTCTTTTTGACTTGTTTTCCGCCCCGTCGTGTTTCAGTCGTGACCGCAGTCTCGCGTAGTTTTTTTTTTTGTATTCGCTTGATACTATTTCATTTACGATTCGCGGTGCCTCGGCGGTTTGATTTTTCTTTGCAAAAAGTAACTAGTCAACGATGACAGTTGTCGATTATCGATAGACCCCCCTCGACAAAGAGACTCTTTTTTGGAGTTCGTGTTCAAATGTTCTTATGACGGATATTGCGGATGGCGGATACGACTGACAGGTGAGAAACAACTTATTTGCTGCTTTCTTGGTCACGCAGGACGCAAATAAAGTGCTGCAGTCGCATTTGTTTTTCTTGGTTGAATGTAAATCCGTTTTTCGTCGTTATCCGCAAAGCTGCGTCGACATTTGTAAATATGCGGTATGTTCTAGTTTTCACTGGAAGGCGAATAAGAGTTTGCGTGATTGTTGAAAAAGTGCGTTGTTTGCTATGTGTTTATTTATACTAATCTTATTTCATTGCTTTTTTACCGTGTTTATACTATGAATCTTAACTGTATTATGCATGTATATTTTTATTGTATTAAAATAACTTATTTATTATCTCCATGTGCCTGAGCCCATAGAGAGAAAGAATTAGTTGACTGTAAATAGTAAGTCCAGATACCCCCGCTACACGGAAAAGTTACTATATTTTTTCATTAAATGATTTGGGATTTAATCAGCTCGCGGTCTTGAGTGATTGTACGAGCGTCGCAAGCGATTTATAGCATCCCATAATGCCATTCGACTGAACACATCCATTTTTTCATGTGGTCGGGTATAATGCAATAACCAGTGACCGCACGCGATAACATCGCTTCAGACATGTACACGTTACCCCGCAAAAAGCAATCTAAATACCGTTACTCGTTACTCGCCTGCAAGCACCATACGCGCGAATACCGATTCCTCAAAGGAACGCGTGAGTTACTTGCGCAACGAGTTACTTTTCCTGTTACTTTGACGACCAATGCCAATAACTGTTTTGCTTCAAGGTTATAGTTTTTTTAGTCGTCGCAGCAACGGCGTAGCCGCCTTCAAAGCCACCGTTGTTTCCCGCCGCCTTGAAAATACATCTATGGCGACGCCCACTGACGCGCCAGAAGGAACGGCAGTGCCTGCGCGCAAGACCTGATGGATCTGGAATTTATCTCTTTGCGTTTTCTACTTTAAAGGTCGAAGTTGACAATGCATCAGTGCCTCCTGGCGTTGAACTTCGGGTTTACATTCGGTCCGTTCTAGGTTCTGGTGTTCGCTAACGAACTCATTGTATTCGCTGCGGTGTGCTATCTTCAGCTCAGCATAGTAACGTTTATCGCTGACACTTCAGCGAACCAGCGACCGACGTGTTAAAGGATATACGCGCCGTACCGTCATACTGTTTAGTTGTTCTTCGGGTTTGCCCACCACCGTTGTCGCAATAGAGGAACAGTTAGAATACAAACCGGCCGTTGCATGGTGTTGTACACGTTATCTTCAAAGTAACGAAATACCGTTACTCGTTACTGGCTCTTAGAACCAACTAAATACGTTACCTGTTCCCTCTAGAAAGTAATTAAATACGGCTCGTTACCGAAAATAGCAATTAGGTAGAAGTAACCGTTACTTGTAACGCGTTACGCATACGTCTGCATCGCTTAAGGTGATCGTGGTGACACTTGGCAGATGTAAAAAGCGACTACGTACCCGTTTTTCACCGTGATATGTTTGTTGTCTCCAATCACTGCGCCTGCCACTTTGTCGAAGTATTTCAAGAGTAAAATATGCATTCACATAACAATTCCGGTGACTATTGTGTCCGACTTAAAACAATCACATATTTCACAGACGTCTTATACGTACTCCGTGCCATTTCGTAGTGATTGTTTAGCGGCGTAATATTTTTCCTGTGTAATAAAATGTTGAGACACATTGCTGGCAAAAGTTTACTTTAGCAATTAACACACGCGTATACGGTCGACTATCGGCGTTTTGCCTTCGCTTCGGACCCGCGCCCCTGTTTGCCTTTACATGTCACGAGAAGGGCACTATGGCCTTTCTCTTTCAGAGGTGCCATGACCGCTGCTCCTGACCAGTTTGCGCGTGTCCACCGCCAGGTGCCTTCTTTATACGACAACGGTCAATGGAGTATCGATCATTTCATTTAAAGTTTGATGGTGGGTGCTATTTTAAACGCTCTGCGCATTTCTGGAAGCGATGGACTCTTTATGTTCGGGCTCAGAAGTACGTGCGCTTTGCTGTGAATTTGTAATGAGTGGGAACATAGTATAGGGGGCGTTGATTCACCAGTTGACGCAATGCGAACCGTCGTTACTACTCGCAAGGTTGCAACGCTATGCGGTCTCTGACCACGGAACAGCAAACTGTGCTGTTCGAGTACCGTATGTCCGCGAAGAGAACGGGGCGAGTGCCCCTGATAGTATGTCGAAGTTGAGCATGTCCTCAAACCAGTCGTCCAGTCCATGCAACGGTACACCACGTGACTGCAGCCGATGGTGTTAATGCCCGGCATTGCATCAGCGGATTTAGTTTGTGGAAGGCGCTCAGGTTCAGGTGTACGTTACTGGCCCCGTAGTTGGCCTCGGTGTCACCCGACGAAGATGGGCAGCAGTTCCTCAACGTGTTGAATATTTATTTATTACATGTTAAATGCCCTGTGTCACTTAATTATACAAAACACAATTGTTTCAACATCATGCTTTTTTTTATGGGCACTTTGAAACTAAAAATATCGTGTGCATGTGATTAAAATAACTGCAGGTATTGCCAGCGCATATGTGCTGTTATTTTCGAGCTGGGCTCGTCACAAACATCAGCTGCACCATTTTTACCAGAAACTATATTCTAATAGAAAAAGATCGATTAATCAGTACTTAAATTAGTTGGGTTACATACCATAGGGTGCCTTAATGCTCTTCGGGGGTATCTTCAATACTCTTAGCATTGAGGCTGCTCCTTCGAAAGTTAATACCAACACCACGTGACCGCATATAGGCTTTGAGAAGAAGAGCGGTGGCGGCGGCGTAAAAAATCGGCCACCTTAAAAGCTCAAACCGTAAGACGCCGTTCATGTACGTGGTTGAAGTAAGAGAAAGAAGTACTGTTCCGCCAAAAAGGCAGCCAGTTAATGTCACCACCACCCTAATGGTGATACCCTACGGTTATTTAAAGTTAAGGGATGTAACTTCGGTTTGCACCTCGCCCGTGTGTGCTCGCTCAAGTAATTGCGAAAGCGTGGAAACTACGCCAGCCTTAACAACGTTGTACAAGAGAGTGTTTGCGCGAGTATAATATTATCCTGATAACCCGACGTTGTCGGAATGCACTCATCAAGCCACCACACGTTGGAAAAGTGTGTTCTTGAAAATATTTCCAATGCGGCCTGGAGTGCTATGACTGGTCGCCACGAAACGCGTTACACATGCGCGCAAAGCCCTTTTGTACTGGTGCATAACGCGGCTACCATTGTAATCGCCCTCGAACATTTCTCTTCCCCGCCCGGCCGAGGCCGGACATTTTTGAGTGCGCCGGGACGGGGATGAGACAGGTAGCGCGCGCAAAACGTTCGGACTCGAGACTCGGGTCGTCACTGATTGGAGACCAGTCTCGGCCGAACGCTGACGTGGCACCGGGTCCAATCCGTGCCCCGCGTTCGCCTTTTTAAGGTGCCATTGACAATTAAGCACAACGTCCTTCGTCATCTAAAACATGCTGTCTGGTCACGCCAAAAAAGCAGAAAAAGATGGCGTCGTTTGCCGGGAGGCGAAGGTGAGTCCACTTTTTCCAGCACACCAACCCAACTTTCTGACGTCACACCACTGCGGTGGAGCTGCTTGGCATCGGCAGTGCGCATGCACTAAACGTTTTATCTCGCGCGAGTCTGGCTTCTGCGCGTGCGCCGGTGCTCCACGCCTGCATGGTGTATAAAAGGTATCTCGCTGGCGATCGGCTTCCTCGTCGCTTTTTGCGTACGTGCATTCTCCATGATGAGGTGCCGGCCTTAGGAACCCATAATTTTTGAGCTCGTTTCTGGAGGCTTGCCCAGCGAACTGTGCGCCCTTTGTATGGCGTCCAGTGAATACCCGATATTGGCCTCAGAGACCCAGATCGAAATTAGGGAAAGCGTGCGTCTTGCGCTATCCATGTTTTTTGAGTCACGTGGTGATTTTATTTGTTTAAAATGCGGGTGGAGACAAAGCGTCCATGCCAGGCACAAAGTACGGCCAAAAGCACAGAGAAAGAACTTCTTATGGCAGCCGATTCCAGGTGCGCGTGCGCTGCATTTCGCGCCTCCCGCAGCTTCTGTATCTCGCGTGCGTAGCGTTCGCTTTGCTCCAGGTGAGTGTAAAACAAAAGCGCAGTTCTGCTTTTCACTGCCGCCCAGGCCCTCTTATCGTATCTCGAGGTGAGGCCACGTAGCCAGCACGTGACACGTAATCCGCTTTGGCCATGTCAGTAGTTATGTGCGCCCCGAGGGTTTGGTTCGGCCTGTTATTGTTCACAGCGCAGTTTGAAGAAACCGGTAACCTCGAAATAACCACCAGTACCCAGCAATGGCGTCGCTGCGCGCCCTGTATACAGGAGCTTTAGTACTGGCGTGGCGTAGCGCCGGGTCAGGGAAAGTGAAGCGCTTTCCAGAAGGCGGAACGGAGGTCAGCGGCACCTCGCCGAGGGTCCCGTCTGAACCCGGACGACGCTACGGAGGAAGCTTACGCGACGCATGTAATTCTTCGACCGTGCTTGGTCCGGCAGCATGGCGAGCGAGGAAGACGATGACGAGGAGCAGGCAGGATACCCAGCAGATGTGCACAGGCAGGGGAGTTCTTCAGCAGGTTGTCGTCCGTTTTCGGTGACGCGGAACCGGACTTGCTGTCGCGGAGCAGGGTGTTCTTCGGACATGGCGGCATGGTTCCGGATGCTTTCTGCCAAAGGCTTCCAGTGAAGAACGCGGGGCTCGGGCTGCCGGGACGCGGGGAGCAGCGGAATCTTCGTCTTTCTTCATTCTGTGGGCCCTAAACTCTTCTCGTGTGAACCCGAGGCATCCATCTTTGACCGTTCTCTGTTCCCAGACATTTGCTCACCGAGTTTTCACTTTTGTGCGGTGCTCCAGGCAGATTCTGCATTGCTTGCGGTGGCGTCTCTGCACGTCTCACATCGCGCGTAAGATCCGTCTCGCGCTACTCTTGGCAGACGAGTTACGCGTACCTTCAAAAGCGTCGCTGCGGTTCAGGATTGGTCAAGCGTTTACTTTGCGACGTCTTGAAGGCGTGACCGAATTTTACTTTCATTAATAGAAACAAGAAGAGATGCCAGACCGCCAAGTTGGATAGTGTTAGCGCTTGAGGACGCGATGAGTACAAGCTTCACACCACGCTTTTACTCACACTCATCAAAATTGTCTTGCAGGCAATCGATAATAATGGTCGTGACGCCGCATATAGAAAACCATAAGAGGGAACCGCCGAATCATCTCGTCTTCAATATAAGGCCGGCAGAAAGAAATCGCGTCCTTTATTTCTCGAGCAAAACAATAAAATGTAGAGGTGGAGACAACTACAAGGTATCTTTCTGGTATCTAGCGACGCAAGCGTGTCACAAGTCGTGGTTGGTGGTGTCTCTAAACCGTAAAGTCAGGAAGCTGCACCAGACCAGGTAAACATTCACTGAGTAAACGTTCGCGCTGGAGCAGTAAAACGTAATAAATCCGATGCCGACTCCTGCCGGTTCTGGTATAAAGGGGCTTTGTACTCTCGAATATTATTAAAAGCAACTCCCTATCCTCCAGGTTAGTGGTCCTTATTGACCATAGTCGCTACTCTGCATTGTCGAAAATAGGGCGGCACTGGCAACCCAGGGACAGATATCCGACGCAAGCCATCTCGTGTGGAGATCCTCATCTCGGCATTCCCAGATGATCAGGATAATGCCCGGGACGCTGTCGTGTCCTGCTCTGTCCCGTGTGAAGGTGGGGCGTGGCAGCCTGTTCTTACCACTCTCCTCCTCCTCCTAAGTCCGTTGCAACCGAAAAAGGTCGGGCGAAGGGAGAGGAAGGGCCGAGGAGGAGGAAGCAGACGGGAGACTGCTGGAGAGAGGAGGAGTGTTTCCCCCTCCACATCCAACATGACTTGTTTTCACGCCTAAAAACCGGCTTGCGCAGTGCTTCTTGTCTCGTTTACTTCCTCGCCCTCGTATTTTTTGCGCTTCTTTTTAAGTGGAGTGTCCCCCTCTGCGTCTCCTGCGCTCCGTGTGCTTCACTCCTTCCCCGGCCTTCCCCTTTTCCCTCGCCCTATCTTCTTGAGATGCAACGGAATGTTCTCTCCGGGAGGAGAGGGCTTTTCCTCTTGCCTCGGCAGACCGGTATCCACCGAGACATGCTGTCGCTTGCTGTCGTCCGCGAGCGCGGAGAGTTGGCTTTGCTTGAACTCGACGAGCGTAGCGACGTGCGTATTGTCGTCTCCCTCCCGACGACATGCGGCTGGCGCACGTTACCGGTCGACGGTGTGTCCGGGAACCACGACCCACCACTTTTTGGCTTGTCCCTGTGTGAGTCTCTCACGGTGTAAGTATATAAATCCACTAAAGCTTCTGAGACTTTCTATAACGGGGAGACGGAAGCTCATACATCTAAACAAAAATCGCTTGCACAGGCTAGTATTCTTATTGTTTTATAACAAACCTGTGTTGTATCCCATGTCCGTCCAGCTTCGCCACCTTTTCCGTATCTACGCTGAAAAAAAGAAAAAAGGCGACAAAAGTAAGGGGACACCTGTGATCTGAAACTCTGAGAATAGTGACGAAACACAAAAGCTAGTGGTGGCAGACAAAATCCTTCAAATCGTGATCGCTCAACGCTCGTGATTCTTAAGCAAATAATTTTTTATTAATAGGCAGCTACTTTAACGCGCGCAAAGAGTTGTTTTGTAAATGTACTCACCACAAATATTTAAAAAAAAAAATGTACTAGATAATGACGAGCACGCCTCTCTGTTTTGCCATCTGAACGAAAGCGATCTTCGACGAGCGATATGGCTGGCTAGGGGTAGAACACCCACATTGATGCGTTAACCCGCCGAGGGATATGTGAGATTGATTGCTGCTCGACATGGCAGGTCGAGCAACCACGCAAAGACCATGCATTTTTTCACCGTGCGTGATTACAGCAAGTCTGAGGCAAGCAGCGACACTCAGGCCCCTCAAGGCTCGTTCAATTATGCATTCCCTGAATTCCAGAACCGTCGCCGAGGCGATTCCGCCAGCAAGGCAAGTCCACGCACCGCAACTGGGATTTTCTTGTCAAGCTTCGTGTTGCAGAGAAAGTCACGTTAATCAAACAAACAGGCGATAATCTGGGAAGCAACTCTCGGGGAGTGATTACGCAAGTTCTTTCATTAGGGAGTGCTGCTGCTGATTACAAGGCGCAGTTTTCGAGGCCAAGGAGCTCGGAGCGAAGATGCAAAGGCGGCAGAAGAGAAAGAGACTGCACAACTACTGGGCACGGCGGGCAAGAGTGTCGACTCCCGTTCGCGCGGTCAGCACTACGACGCCCGGTTTTGCTGGCGTGCTCGGCCCAGGCTGCCTGCTGTTGCTCTTCCGCTTGAACTGAGACGGCCCTGGTGGTCGTCTTGCCTACCGTGCCGGGGCGCTACGGTGCCGTAATTTCTCTGGGTCAGAGGATTTTTGCCGACTCGCGCCACGCCTGCACCACGTTGCGGCCGTAATCACCGCACCTCAGCGCCGACGAAGTTCTTGGACGATCCCGTCGGAGCTGCGTATCACTTCATTCGGCTCCCTGGGGCGGTCTCTTGCTCAAGAGTTCGTGCGCTCGACCACTAACGCTCCCTTAACCCGACGAGGCGAACACGCGCGTCCCCTAAGACCATCAAAAACCTGCCCATCTTTCCCCTACATCTTTTTTTTTGCTTTCGCCTCGCGCACATTTATAATCAGGACGGCATGTACGTGTTTTTCTTGAATTACGTGTGTCGCAAGTTAAAGGGAGCGGTTGGTACCGTTGGTAGTTCTCTGCAAAGCTGGCGGACCAGCTTCGAGTCAGAGTTTACGCGCGCGGGGCTTAGCGAACGTTCGTTGCATTTTCTTAACGCGTTTGTTTATTTATCGTGATTTTGGTGTATGTTCGAGGGCATCGCCACAGATGCTTGATGAAGTCGCAACTCTGTTATTTGACTCCGGGCGCAGTGATGACCTCTGCGTACCCCTTAATGCGGGGAAAAAGTCGTATGTTTTGCTTGCGTTCTGGCTTCTGCGGACACTCAAGGGGCTACGATACGCGAAGTTACACAAAATCTGGGATAACTGTGTCGCGTAAAATGCATCAGATGTTGCTTAAATCACAGTGTAATTTGTCTTGCAAACGACGCGTTAGTTTCGTGGATAACTTTCAATTTAATTGCGGGACCGATCGAATCTTCCCATGCAGGAAGGCAGTCATGTCTGAAAGGTCGGTGACGTAGTCGGCCTCGTCTCTTCACGCATACCATGCATATGCCTGCCAGCGTCCCCGCGGCGTGGCCGTGCAACCTCCACCGTTCTCTGTATGCACCCGCAAACTTGGCTGTCGAACTCTTCAGCTGCCTCTGTCTTCAGCTTCCTCATTTCGAGTCGGAATGGGCCGATACGTTATTTGTCCGGACCTTACCGGAAAACAATGGCCCAAACAATACAGAGGCATGCGGGAGGTGATGGTAGTTTCCGTGCACTGGCTGGTTGATCGGCGCATTGGCTGAGCCAGTGATTTCATCGAGACTGTCTAAGAAAAAGAAGGCTTGAGAGAAATTTTGTTTCAGGCAGTCACGATACTAATTCAGAACGAATTTGCAGTGGCGCCGGCGACGCTGTCACCCTCAGTCCCAGTCCGGCTTTATATTCGCATTCATAAACCGTGACCTGCAAAAAACAAGAAATAGAAACAAATATTTGGGGCACACGTTTTGTTATTACTTACATTGCAACGATTGTCGAAATGAAAACCGAGCAAGATCCATAAATACATACAAATACAAAAAATAAATAACCTGGCGTATACGCGGCTCGAGACGGAAGTTACTCCCGTAAACGAGAAACGGCGCCTAAAAAGATGGCGTCCTTTTTTTCACTTTATATTCTTTTGTTTCCTTCTTTTTTTGAATAGGCCGGTAGAGGTGACGAAGCGGCGCACAGTGGGAGCGCTGTCGATGGGCTTTGCAATTTGCCGGTCTACCTTGCGCCTAATAAGCCCTCTCTGTATTGAGAAAGCGCTCTTTTTTTCATTTTTTTTCAAGTCCTTTCGAAGATAAGCTTCACTTCCAGAAATGCTTCTCGGCGACTGGCCGATGCGCGCGCTTTTCTTCGGGGGATAGCTGGGGACCGGCTCGTTCTCATTTCTTACTCATCCTTTCCTTCCATTCTTCGTGCTCATTTTTAGATCAATGTACTGCAATTTTTTTTTTTAATTTTTATATGTCTGTATATATGTATTTTTTATTCTATCGAGAGATGAAGAAAAAGAAAGACAAGATCGAGTTCGCGCAGTAATGTAAGTTTCAGTTGAGTCGAGACTTACCCGAGCTTATGCTAACGATGAGATCGGAGCCCATTCTTATGACTCCGAGGACGGCATTGACCCGAAGGTGCAGTCTTTTTTCTTTTTTTTTACTCTCTTAACAATCTTTTTATTAAAAAAATAATATGAAAGGACGATAGGTAGCCCAACTTTCTTCCCGTTTTTTTTACCGCTTTCGTTTCGGTCTCGATGGGAGTAGTCCCGGGAGGTCACGGTATTAAGCTCCTCAAAGATTACGGGTATATATATATATATGTCGCACGGACTGCGAAAGGTCCGCACGTGCACGCTCAGCTGTTGATTAAATCGCGAAAAACAAACAAACAAAAAACAAATTAAATATCATTTTATTCTCCGACACATTCTGCCATTTCAAAGTCATGCGAAGAGAAAGCAGACAGTTAGACAACGAATATTCCAATTGTAAACAAATAATACAAAAACAAACAATAACCAGGAAGGTGGAGTTGAAAAGTAAACTTGGCTGGTTCAGACACTCTGCGACTGTTTGCGACCGAGCGCGCATTACGACATCTTGTGATATTTTATGAAGAGAGAACGCACTGTCGCACATCTATCGGACAGCTGTCAAACCCTCGCGATTGTCGTATATATTTTTTGTTTTGTTTCGCGCATCATTGTTTTTCGCTATTGGCTTGAAACACCCTGCAAGTGTTATAACCGACCATTTTTCATAAATGGTAGATACATTTGGTCTCGCAAATATTGGAAAACTTTCGTTCCATTCAAATGGAGTTTCATGGTCGCCTCATAGCTGGCACCAGCGTGTCAGTGTGTGCTGTCGCTCTATGATAGCAAAGGACCACAAGAACTTAGTCGTAAGCAAAGGCAAGCGTTTGGACAACCAGCCTTAACACTGACCCACTGTAGCAAGCTCATGAATAGACGGGGGTTTGCGATGTTAGGGTGAAAACAATACTAAATTCGTTGATGACACGCCCAAGACAGATTTTGTTTTCAACAACGGTACAGTGGCTGTCGATATAATCTAGAATGTGCAAACTGCGGTCTTGCAACAATATGGTATGCGCTGGGAAATCGGGGAGATGAGCAGACGAGCGGGACTCCACTGCACTCGTCGAACGCGTTAGAACTCGGAACGCCGCCGTCCGGCGTTTGGCTTTCGCATTGGAACGCGTTCGACGAGTGCAGTGGAGACAAAGGCGGCTAGCATTAGGTTTACCCACTAATCGTTCCAATCAGAGCTCGGCGTTCTGACGTTCCCACGCGCTTTCGGGTCCCCATCTCCTCCTTTTCTCGTCGGATCGCTTCGGCTCCCCGACCGTTTTGTTTTGCCTATTTTTGCGAGGGGCCACGTGTCCGCCGAGCGTGCGTAGCGTGGAGAAGTATCCCGTCCCCCGTTACGTTTTCTGTGTTTTTAGTGCTTTGTTAGGGCACCCTTTCTGCCTGCGGGGTTGTAACCCAAACGCGTCGGTGCCGCGCCGGGCTTGCGGCGACCAAGACTACCTTTGCAACTATTGAGCTGTCATGTCTCGTCAGTTGGGAACTTAACGAATGTTTGTGCCGTTCCCCATGGCGACCATTGAACGGCAAACATCACATGGCTTCGGCAGGTTTTAAAATAATTCGTCGGTCATTCTCAGAGGGCAAGAGAAGATCCTTCAAAAGCCCGAGATGAGGGAGAGGGGACGGTTTTGGACCTGACCTGGACGATCCTCAATATTGATCCCAAAATTGCCAACTTAATTCCCCTGATTTGTACATAAAACGTGTACATAGTTTGAACGTGTAAATAAATGGTTTGCATTCGACATCGGGTAAGCCTCCATCGACTCTGCAAATCTCAGTGACCGTCAACACGCACATCATCGCGGGTCCAACAACATATATATCATCCCCAAATCATCACTCTCCATTTCGTATTCTGGATGTAAATTAAAAAAAAAAAAAACTTTAAATGTACTTTTGGGGTTCGTCGGCCGCGACTTTCTTACTGGAAGTTTTTATTTTTATTTTTTTATAACATAACTTATGCATAAAATAAAAGCAAGCTCTGCAAGTTCGACCTCTGCTCCGGACCGCTATAATGCTACATTTAGGAAAAAAACTTGGCGTTCGGCAAGGCATTCTTTTCTTGTGTGTACGTAATAAAAAAAAAATTAAGAGACATTTTGTATGTAATTTAACTCGTGCTAGCATACATTGGAGTAGGTTAACAGGCCAAGAAACGGAGTATTCATACACGCACACATTGTTTATGAGACGTACTAATCAATAACACTGATAAATATCGTGATAGGAACAAACATAATATTGATGAAACCTAAGTTCTTACAGCTTGGATCTCCTGATTTTGAAACCGAAGGTATTCAATTGAAGCATATATGATACAAGAAACAATCCGACTACATTTAAGACACCTTACAAGACATCCGAACCACCATCTGGCCACGTTACCTACAGAAAGACCAGAGCCTGCCTTCTCAAAGCGATAACGAAACACAATATTGTTCCAAGTGATGTATTTTCTGTACAGAGGAAGGAATACCACCATGGACCTTTCTGAAGCCGAGAATAACATTATACGTAAAAGGTATACATAAGAAGACGTCAATTCCATCTCCGGTTCTCAAACAACTGACATTAGGAATCATCAATGAAGCATACGGCTTGTCGACACATATATACACCGATGGGTCGTCCTCTGAAACACTGTCTGGAATTGGAGTTGTCATACCTGCCCACAACCATACCGTCAAGATGAAGATAAGGCATCGAACGACATCAACGGCTTCCGAATTAGCTGCCCTGCGAGAAGCAATACGGTACATTATGTCTCGATCACCGCAACCATGGACAATCTTCAGTGACTCAAAGTCAGCATTACAAATAATACAGACTTCCATGAAACGCAATGCGTACGACCAACTGGCATATCAGGTATCCGCTCTCTGCCATCAAGCCCTCGTAAAGGGCCACCAGATTTCTATTCAGTGGATACCAGGCCACTGTGGCATCCCCGGAAATAATGCAGCAGACAGAGCCGCGAAGTCAACGATCAGTGCCGATTCAATTCTGATACCTTACTCCAAAAGTGACACCAACTCTAAAGTTCAAGCCTTGGCAAAGACAATTTCATTAGGACACTGGATGAACGTAAACACACACGATCGGAGATTATACTCTCTAGACCCCCAACGAGCCTTTCGCGTTCCATCCGGAGTTTCAAGACGACTGGAAACAACTCTGCACCGACTGCGACTAGGTGTAGCATATACACCGCAGTTCCTCTGTCGAATAGGACAGAACATCTGCGGGAATTGCACCAGCTGTGAGGTGGAGGGGTCAATTGAGCATATCTTATGCCAGTGTGTTGAGTTCGAGGAAGAACGCCAAACGCTTCAAGAAACATTACAAAAAATAGATTCGCGTCCGTTTAGCGCTTTCAAAGTGCTTGGCAGCTGGGACACAACCGAACAGTTTATGAAGGCCACCGAGGCTCTAATACGATTTCTGAGAAACACAGGACTTTCGGACAGACTCTAAATGACTGAGAACTATCTATGAGACTGTTTACATAATTCACTTGATCATAATCATCTTCATTGACAATTTTCACCTCATATTCCTACCCCACTGCTATGTCTTTCCTTCCCCCTCCCTATTCCCGGTGCAGAGTAGCAAACTAGAACTGACGTTCGGGTTAAAATCTCTGCCTTTCCTTCATAAAGCACTACTACTACTACTACGAGGACATCAACACAGCGCTCTCGAAATGTTTTCCGCTTGTTTCCAATGCGCCGTTGACATCAAAGCAAACGCCGTAGATTGCTAATGGCAGCCCGAAATTGCTCTTGAATAGCTCACTCTAAAAAGTGTAAGGAATCATTTTCTTTTGCGTTTTTAGAGAGGTAATGAAAGCACTCTCAAATTTTATATTAGTTTTTTTCTTTTTTGGCGGATGAGGTACATGCAATTTTGCTTAAAACACACAGCCTGTATTAGGAAATTTTAGTATAGAGTCACAAATGGAAGCACATGCGCGGGAGGACCTTGTCGTTTTCAACGGTTCAAGTGGTCGATACTGAACTGAACATTTTAGTGTCCATAATAAGTGGCCCGCGATCTTTTCACGAGCCAGTAGCACCGGTATGCGCGAGCACACGCTAACGAAATTGACGTCATAAGAGAGTTTTAGTAGATCGTTGCGATGACTCCGATAACGATACCCGATACTCTGCCTCCGCCTTTGCGCTTACATATATAGTATCGTTATCGGGGGTATCGGAGGTATCGGAACGATCTACTAAAGCTCTCTATTGTCCCCATTCGCGCTTTAAAACAAAATGGGTTGCGTGTGTGTTTATACAGCATAGAACTTGGTCTGCCTCAACGGGCAACGAGTCTCCCAGCTGTAGGTGATAAATTCAGCCAGTGCAGTACAACCGCTAGCCTAGGGTCTTTAACGTGCACCACGCAGTAGTGATGCACGACTGCACACCGGTACGATGCTCATCCAGGTCGAGACGGGCAGGGGTGGAGATTGAACCCAGATCCCTGGGTTCTGCAGCGCGAGCTTTCGCTCCACGTGCTCCGAGCTGGTGTGCTCTAGCACACTGGGCCACCGATCCGCCATCCCATTTAAAGGAGCGGTGCAACGATATTCAATTGGAATGTTTTTCACTTTACACGAGTTCACTGGCACTAGTGGGACTCAAGGATACTCGCACGCAACGCCACTGGCCAAGAAACTCCTTTGTTACGGTGTAATTTCAAGGACAAAAGCGATCATTTTCATTTAATCTCTTTTTGCAAAATTTGATGACGTAACGTGGGGATCGCAGTACACCCAAGTGACGATATTTGAATGCGGTTCATAGATTGGACCCGAGCATTGCGCGGGCGCTCGATTTGGGCTCGTGATAATTACTAGCTCGAGAAGCATTCGGGTAGTGGCCCGTGTCCAATCGCTGCAACGACGACAATAGCCGAGCCATAACAATGTCAGGAACCCAGCGCGTGTCCTGTGCCTTGCCAACCCCAGCGCGTGGCTATGATCAACATTGGCGGCATATAATCGGCTCCAGATCACGTGGACGCTTGTTCTGGCTGCGAGTTGAGGGGTAAACGCTGCTCGTTTTTCTTTAATTTTTTCTGGGCCTTCTTTTGCGTGGGGTGAAAAACGAACGCGTGTTTCATAGGTCATTAACGTCAGGGATCCGTTCTAAGCGGTATTTGCGCAAAGTACAAAAATTGTTGCATCACTCCTTTAAGATGACAGTGAAATGTATGGGCTCCGGGAAAAAGAGAGAATTAAGACAGCATTTTAATCTCCACAAGTGAACGCTGCGTGTTTCGTTACGCGAATTACCGAAAATAAAACGGAAGCGTCGACAAAAATATCTTTTTTAAAAAAAATCTGTTGTGTAAGCGGATTGGAAAATTGATATTTCATATTGGACGCTCTCATCATGTATACACAAGCCAAGTATAGACGCACTTTAAGGCTGTTTCGATCGAAGCAGTGTTTTAGACTCTCCAATTCTACTGCATGTTCATCTTTTGACCCGTATAAAATCCTATAGTTGGTGACATGTTAACGTTAAAGGAAGCTCCTCCCGCCACTTTCCAGGCTTTAGCAGAGAGGACGTTGGAGGAAAGGCGACTTCTTTTCAGCTTTCGCTCTGCTTAAAGGGCAACTCCGCTTCATTTTTGATATTTAGAAAACTATGCAGCCCTCTTCAGTATCATATAGGAAGACCCCATGTCAAATATTACGATCTAATTCCGTCTATATATTTAATAAACTGGCCAGCAAACTTTCAAATGAGCCAAGTCGCCGAAATCTGCCAACTCTAGCGTGCGACGTGAGGCGCAATCGTCAGCGCAGTCAATGCGACGGAGTTGGAGCGGCAAACGTTGAACCACTACGTCAGAGGCATGACTACGTCATTCTCACGTTTTGTTTGTTTTTACTTCTCAGAGCGAAATTGAACGATGACGTCATGAGTTTCTCCTCCCGGTGTTGGCTCTACGGCGTCCACGTGATCACCGTAACGCGGATGCGCTAGTTTGCGCTGCCCTGCGCGTTTATCGCATGTCCGGTTTCTCCGCTCCCCTCTCCTCTTTCGTGTTCTCCCCTTCCCCCTCTACCCCGGGCCATCACCGTCCACGCCATGCGAAGCGACCTGCCCGCGTCGCGTGTCCTGTACCTCGCCCCCACGAACGTCACAAGACCACGTGGCTCGACGTGACGTGGCCATGACTTTGATGACACGAGATCAATGTTGCCTGACGCAACCGAAGTTTCGGTTTCGATATCAGCTGATGTTTAAATTGAGATTACACAAATAATATTCCACATTTCGCGAATCCGAAGACGTAGAGCTGTTTAGTAGTGCTTTGTGAAATGGAATCACACGTAAGCCTAAATTTTTCGGAATTGAGCGGAGTTGCCCTTTAAGGGGAAAGAGATGGGAGGAGCTTCCCCTGAACTCTTAACCTGGACAGGTTAAGAGTTTGTTGTCTCTGGTCTACGGTCCATGATCTACACTCTGTAGTCTTGGTCTACGAGCTATGGAGAGAAATATAACTTGTTTTCGCTTACACGGTGCTTGTGCTTGTGCTTATACCGTTTTTTGTAACTTAACAGATTTGCTTAAAAAAAGTTGTGAAAATTACGCTTACGCGATTTGTGCAGGAGAGTTATACGGCCAGGAGGACATATTATAGTGTGATAATCGTAGCGATCAGTAGGCTAATTATTTAAAATTCGTTCATTAACTTCCTAATTAATAAAAATAGACATAACGTTCTAATTAGAAACTTCCTGAGCGTTACGAAAACCACCAATTCAGTAATTTTCAGAAAGACTTTGAGCGCGTGAGAAGCGCAATAGTGCACTAAAGTTACCACACGTGGAGCAGATACAAGGCTAGCGGTTGCGGTAAGGTGCCCGCGCGATTTTTCCGTCTCTTATCTAGCCTCATCCTTGTACCTGCTTCACGAGCGGTAACTTCAGTACACTACTACCGTTCTCACGCGCTCAAAGTTTTTATGAAAATTACTGATTTAGGGGTTTTCGATGACGCTGAGCAAGTTTGTATCTGGAATCATAGGTCAAGGATGAAGAAAGAATAAAACAATTAAAACTGGGACAATACAACACATCTTGTGTTGTATTGTCCCAGTTTTATTGTTTTATTCTTTCTTCATCCTTGACTTAAACAACACGCTCTTCTCCCAAGAATCATAGGTCTATTGTCAATATTTAAAAAGTTAATTAACGATTTTTAATTAATTGAGACGACTGATCGTTACAATTTTCCTTCTATACTATCTCCCCCTGGCCGTATAACTCACCTTCATAAGCCGCATAAATGTAACTTTCACGGCTTTTTTTAAACAAATCTGTCAGTTAAAAAAAAAAAACCTAATATGTTGCAGATGTGCCCGTCCTGTCACTATGTAAAAATGACCCTGTCGTGCATCTTTACGAGTGGATAAAAACATTCAAATCCTAAAGGATAAAGTATCTGGGCTATGCAAGGTTATCTTTGTATTATTTCCTATTCCGGGCAGCTTTCATCGGGCACCTGTTCTCTGGCTTTCCCTATTTTCAAAAATTCTGAGGGTGAAGGTGAAGTTTTCAACGAAGCATCTTCGCACATCTTCACGAGCAGAAAGAATGAAGCAGTACTTATTTATCGCAAATCGGACTATATAACGTGGCCTTCAATTAATTTTGATCGCCTGCGTGCACAAGGAGTTACTTATCCAGTTTTACTTCGTAGTTTTTTCCGTCTCTCTTGGTTTTCCAGCTGTTCTTCGTTCCTTTGGCACGTATATTCCGCATGCTGGAAAGCGCCGACGACGTGTTCGCGCTAACAGCGTCCGGCAGTGCACATAAATACATGTACGAAGCCGTTTTAGCACCGTTTTATTTGCCATGAATTTAAAATAAGGACGCCGTAACTGACCAATTATTTTGTCGGCCTGACTGAGAAATGTTCTAATCTACCTAGTGCGTACGAATTTTTCGTGATATTTGCTGTTATAATCAAGCGCAGGAAGAAAATGCACTCTCTTTTTTCCCATAAAAATGCGTTACCGGAAGTCAATTTCCGACTGGTTGCTGTCTGCTTCAATTTGCCGCGGCCCGCAGTACACTAGCGCCAGTTGAACATTCAATTCAATTCAATTGAATTCATTTATTTACTCCCATAATACAAAATGGGCGATGGAGGCAGGAGAAAAAGCTGCAGAATTGCAGCTTGACGAAGCCCCTGCCCCCTACAGGAATCGGTCAGCGGGATATAATTACATCATTTGAAACAAAAACAACAACAACAACAAAAGAAAAACATTTATGCACCACACCGAGAAGTATGTTATGGGGAGGATAATATTTCACGCAATCTCTTCTTATTTAAATTTTCAATGCAGACACCTTGTTCTTTGAAAAAATTCAATACTGTTGGAAGTGTGTGCTGAATCATCTGAAGCCCGTAATTAGTTCTTGGACGTGGTACTCTCAAGGTTCCGGCGCTGCGCATATCGTATGCAATATTTTTGTTAGTTAATTTGGAAATTTGCTGTAATGGATGATTAGGAAATTTAAGTGATGCTATATACATAGTTGCTAGCTTATATTTAAAATATTCTTTGATTTTCATTACTTTATGTTTACAGAAAAGAGGTTCAGTATGTGCGCAATACGATTCATTAGTTATGATGCGAATTGCTTTTTTCTGCAGCAAAAACAATTTATTAACGTTAGTACTTGTCGTAGTTCCCCAAACTAGATGACAGTATGATATACGAGGATTGAATAATGCATTGTAAATTAAAAGTTTTACACGAGCTGGTAGTATATAGCGATGCTTATATAGAATACCTATGATGCTCGAAAGTTTGAGAGTAAGATTTTGAACATGCGAGTCCCATAACATATGTTCGTGAAAAGTTACGCCTAATGTTTTAACAGTAGTTACAAACTTAACCTCCGAGGAATTCATCATTAATTTTGTGGTGGCCTTACACACTGTACCTTTCGGTTTGAAGATAATTGCATTTGTTTTACTTTCATTAATTTTTAGAGAATTGGAAACAGTCCACCAACTAAGTTTTTCAAGGCATATATTTGCATCGGTAATTAAACTATCAACGTCTTTTCAAAAATAATTTCTAGTACACATTATAATAAAACTATACATTTCAAACATACATTTCAAGGCATATATTTGCATCGGAAAATTAAACTATCAACGTCTTTTCCTGGAAAAAAACATATTGTAAACATTATAATAACACTATACATTTCTCATACTGCGCCTAAGGCGGAAGGCCTAGAGTGATAACCTTAAATCTGCAAGTTGCTGATTTAAAAAAAATATATATATTTTTTACAACGCTTGTTAAAATTGTATACAAATGTGTCACTCGTTCGATATTACGGTAACCGTGTGGAGATATCATAATACGTATCATAGTTGTAAAAAAATCCTAAAACGATATAAAAAAGGTTAAAAATTGCTCCGACTATTTTTAATTTTTAAATGAAGTTACAAATGCAGGCATTTCTTTTCTCTTCAAAATTCTGGACGTTAAGGTACAATGCAATCCCAAAGAAGTTTATTTTTCTTTTTGTAATTTGCAGCGTCAGGTACTTTTAAAGGAACCATGTGACGATTTTCTTACTTTCAGTACAAAGCGCTTATAACTATACAATCGCTGGAGTTCATTACTCACAAAACACGCGTTAGTTTCTCTCTCAATGCCATTGCAGTCGCTGGAAAAATGAGGGAAAAACAAGCAGCGTTTACTCCTTCGATTCGCAGCCATAATAAGCGGCCATTTGATCTTGTTGTATAGTAGGAAGCTACAGGGTGTTTTTTTTTCATAAAAGTGAAAATTAAAAGAAAATAAAAAAGACATAGACGCACATATTAAGAAGAAAAATATTGTTTGCAGAAAAGCCTTCTAGTGACCGCGGTGAAAACAATTAGTGTCTTAATCAAGAACAATTCTGTAATTCATTTTTTTAACTATTTGTAGCTGGCACATTTCACATGGAGATTTGTAGCCCGTCATCATATAGCCAAACAAGTTGCTAAAATTAAAAAAAATCTTATTTTAGTAGTCACGCCGCGAGTTTCGGTAATTTGAAATATAATAACTTAAATAATTTTTTTAAAGATCTATCAAATAACACTCCAGATGCACACCTATATCCCTTTAATAAAATTCACGCCTGATGTTCCCTACAAGCGCCAACAACCCTTATCGTAAAGTGCTCCACCGCCATTAACCATTTTGTTGTGTGTATGTTTACACAGCGTGATGTCAGATCAGCTCCGATGGGCATCTGCTGTCCGCGCTGTAGATGAGAAATTCACCCAGCGCAGTACCACTTAACGCAGAAGTGATCCATGACGGCACGCCGGTATGGTGCACACCCAGACCGAAGCTGGCAGGTGTGAGGATCGAACTCAGGTTCCTGTGTTCCGCAGCGCGAACGTTTGCTTATCAGAAGCGCCACTTTCTGTGCAAAACAACACTGTGAGTAATTTAGGTTCTAAACACTACTCAATTGCTCCATACTTGTGGCGCAAGCGAAATTTGCATATGCAGCTTTGCACTACACTTATATTTAGAAGTATAGTAAAACCCTTCCATCTAAAATAATAAAAAAACGAATTCCAGTATTGGCTTCGACTGTCGTGTGCACGGGAAAGAGGTCCCGCGCGGTTCCGGGGTATAGAACGGCAGACCACAGAGACGGCGACCGCGGTCGACCTGCGGTCCCCGAGTCGCGTTTAAGTCGTGGCCGCCACTCTATCATCGACGCTGCGAGGCGTCGTAGAGGTCTCTTTTCTTTCCCCGAGAGTCGCCGACCGCGATGCGGGACACGTCCGCAAACGGGTGGAACACGGAAGCCATCGCGCGCGCGAGGGCCAAAGCGGACGCGAAGAGTGGTCCGCACTTTTTCGACAGCCTCGCCGAGCGCTGCCTTCATAATGGTCGACCGAGCGACGTAAACAGATATTTATGCCGCTGAGCGCGAACGTGTGCACCGCTCTCGGTCCCTCCGAAACCGTTCGACGGAAAGTGCTCGATGCTTTACGCTCAACTGCCTCATTCCTCTTTGTTTGCAGAGCGGCACAATGCTCATTGCTCGCTGTATTTCTCCTCAGTTGTTATTGTCGTTATTATTATCACTATTATAAGTGTTAATATCAATAATTTTACACTCGTTATTACGGCTGTCGATGCGGTCGTTTTCGTCGTCTTTGGTCTTCGTTGATGTCTTTGAGGAACGCATATTGACATTCTGTTGACGGTGTGGTGCCGGCGTGCGGTCGTGTATCACTATACTGCGTGATGCATGTTAAAGACACCACGGTAGCAGTTGTAGTGCACTGGGTAAATTTAACATCTACAGAGGGTAACAATGTCGCCATGTTCTGGCAGTCTAAGCTTTTTGCTGTATAAACAACGAACGAATAATCACTTTTCTGACAGACCGGTAGGTGGGGTCTGTATATAGGTTTTACAGATTTCCGTGCCTTTGGATTCTCCTGTGTATGTGCGTGTTGTGGGTTGTGCGGCTATCGTCACTGCATATGTTTGAATTGCACCTGCGCTTTCCCGTAGAAATAATAATCTCCTTTATGTGTTTTTTTTTATATTTCTGTGAGGTGGGAACTCTGTCATGCCGCGCAATTGTGAATTTTACGCCAGATTTCTCCATTTTCGTTGTGGTGGTAAATAAAATTCAATTAAGTTCAATTAACTTAACTGATTGAGTCGTGAGAATAGAAGTTTTGAAGTCGACTGTCACGTCCTTTTATCAGTTTTTCTTTGTTAGTCCGTCATTTAAAGTTTTCCATTTGTAGTTTACTCCTTGACATTAAATGACAAATATTGATGTAACCTTCCGATCCAGACTTCGGTTTTATCAAGTTTAATAAAAGGCGCGTCTTTTGGACCGACATTATTCTTCCCTTGTTCAAATAATGAAATTTGATATACTTTTGCATGCCACAATTTTTTTTAAAATATGTGTAATAGTGTGTTTTTAGGTTTGTTCGGACAGGCTGGTCTGGGGTCAGATTTTTAATTCTCACTAAACAAAAATATATGTTTTGGGAGCATTCTTAAAATGAAAAACAGCGCAAAGGGCAAGGTTGGCGGGTTTTTTGTTTGTTTTTTAAGTTATTAATCATTGAAGCGGCCGAGGCGAAAGCTAACGTTTCATTCTACTTGTCGGGAATCGCAAATTTGACCGCTCGTGATTTTTTTTGTCACTTCTCACAGCACTTCACTAGTACTCTTCTTCGACACTCTCAAAATAAATTTCATCACGCTTAATAAATTGATTTTTTTAATTATCAAATGATTTATATAGAAAATGCCGAACCGTTCGTCTTTCGATTCTTTTGATTCTTCCTAAGCCTAAATGAACGCGATAATTGTCGGTATGGCAACGTCTTTGGAAAGCGGATTGCCTTGACTCAATCGGCCGCGTATAGATAGCACACAAAAGCAGACAGCGTTTCAATAGACCCGTTGCTATGGGGTAGGGGCGCGAGCGCATCCGCAAGACGCGGCCATGTTATGATGGCTGAACCATCCAGGTGGCTCTGTAACGTTCGATTTCGCACGTGGCACGTTCGCATGCAAGCATCTCAAGATGAGCGATAACAAAACCTCTAAAAAAATAAAGATTAAAAAAAGAATTATGCAGCTCGCGGCCGCAGCGTCCCATTAAACATTCCTTTCATCTTTGCCTTCTTTCATAGCTTCCGCGAGCACGCATGTTTCACTTTACGTGATAGCGAAGCCGAAGCCACTCGCAAAAGCACGTCCTCCTAAAAGATGCTCGCACTGCACGAGCGCGCGTGCTTGACAGGGACGCTGAAAGCTCGCAGCTCGCTCTTGTAGCCTCTGCTACGTTGGCACTTAGAATGGAACAGAGTAGAAGAAAACTCTAGTGGGGAAACGTATTGACGCATGTTCGAAACCCGAGCCAAATATTCTATTTTGCTCGCCTGGAGCGCTCAAAACTTGAGAGCTACGGGCCTATAGACCTTTTTCTAACTTACTCAAGCATCGAGGAGAACACTCGAAGTGTAATTCTACGGTCCGTGCGCGCTGGCCTTCCTCTTATAAAAGATTCGAAGTAAACAGTCATAATAAGGCTTTGACGAACGCGGGTGCAAGGCAAAATTTGTTTTAGACTTTTTGCTTTAGAACAATTACTACTGCAGACGCCAGCAGGTGCAACGCGTGTAACTACGCTCGTAGCATGCACCTCGGTGCTTGGGAAATATAGAAAAAAGTCTATTGGGACCGTTGATTGGGACGCTGTGTGCTTTTGTGTGCCATCCCTACACGGCCGATTGAGTCAAGGCAATCCGCTTTCCAAAGACGTTGCCATGCCGACAATTACCGCGTTCATTTAGGGTTAGGAAGGGCCAAAATCGAAAGACTATCTAAAAATGCGGCGAGGTCATTGCTCATGATTTGCGATTTAAGTAAAGTAAGGCAAAGCGAAAGCTTCATGCACCATTCGTTGCTGACTAACGCGCCCGATATTGCAGCTACAACGACATATTAGTTCCAAAGCGAGCGGCGCTCACTCACCGGGGCACCGCCATGTTTCCCCACATCCCTACCGAGCCAGTCGCGTGATTTAAAAATTCCTCTCCTAGGTACTGCGGCTAACTTTAGCCGCGGTTAGTGCTTCGAGATAACGGGCCCAGCACTCAGATTGAGGCACCGTCGTCGCCCGGTGTGTCATCCTCAAAACGAGGTCGTCGTTGTGTTCTTTATTTATACGCGTATATATGTATAAATAAAATAAGATAGATAAAAAGACACGCAATCGAACGGCCAGCGGCGCGCCGTTCTAGTTATATATCTAGCTATACACGCCTGAAATAATTTTGTTCAGTTTGTGTCTGAAACCGAGCTAAAACTTTACGTACACAGTCAAATTCAAAGCAAAATATATACAATGCAAGTGCTTCTGACCCTACATAACAAATACTTATATTTGAAATCCAGGGCACAGATTTTGATTGTAAACATCTAATTATTATATAGTCATATTACAACCGCCACATTCTTAGTCAATATGCTGTCACAAACGCATCGTACAAATCTTCTTTTCGATAAGCCCATGTAAAGGTAGCTTGGCCGCAAGCTTATTGGTGCACGGCAGAGTGCTAACTTTACAGGGGCAAAAAGCGGGCCGAATTTGAAAGTCTCGAGGAATAAAAAGTATTAATTAAAATACCGAAATTTTAAATGCGGTGTGTGCTATGAGTCGGCAGCTATTATATCCCTCGGGAACTTTACGGTTCTTCATTTCAGTGAGAAGAAATTAAAAATTTTGTCAAAGTGGCCCATAGGACCCAATGCAACAATATTATATCGGGCCCAGGAACAAAAAGTATACAATCCTGAGGTTCAAGTAGGTATTAAATAAGAGTGTATCTCAATCCCCAATCCGCCAAAATCCGTCCAAGGTTTATCCGCATCCGCCTGTTTACTGCGGATATTTGCGAATATCCATGGATAATCTGCGGATATGCAGGGCTTTACACAAATCTGTAAACTAAAGCAAACATCCTGTGTATATATGGGGGGGGGGGGTGGAAAGGGGTGTTTGGGTGTGTAACATGAAAAATCGCGCTTCTCGATTCGCGGCCGAGCTGCTCCTGTGTCTCTGCTGGCTCTTCTTGGCCACCCGGGCGCGATTTTGGGCCACTTGATTTTGTTTTATTCCCTTGTTTCGTTCTGGACACTGCCGAGCCCCAACGGCGCCTGGCGGGAGGTTGTTTGGGGATGCATGCTGGGCCCCTTCCCTGGCCGCGGCCTTCGTTCACCCATGGCCGGTTCTGAAATATTGTTTTCACCTTTCCTCAGTTTTTTTTTTTTTTTTGTCAAAGTGGCGGGTTTAATGCTTTTATTGCAACATTAGGACCTGAATGAAGTGCGGTCCTCGCTCGGGCGTCGTCAAGTAAATATGTTTAAAAGCATTTACCTCTTTTTTACGATATATATATAAAATATATATATATATATATATATCGTAAACAGAATGAACGGAGCCACCGAAAAGTGCACGACAACCGACTGAGGGCGCCCCTGCAGCGCCTGGCCCAGACAGGTGTGACGCTCAACCCCGACAAGTGTCAACTGGGCGTCACGAAGGTGTCGTTTCTAGCAGTGGTCCTCGACATACACGCACAGACATCGTTGCCAAATGCGCAAAGTTTGCGATGTACAAGACCCAAGCTCAGGAACCTATGTTGCCCGTCTGAAACGATAGAATTTCCCTGACAGAAGGTTCGCCGCTGACTTGTTCCAGATCAATGGTGCCAACCCTCTTCTGCTGGTCGACTACCGTTCCAGGTATCCATTACGTTGCCATTTTTTCTGTCCACCACGTTATTTTGTGACCGAGTGAATGAAGAGCATCTATCTCCTCCCGACATGGAAAACCGAAGATTTTAGTTTTGGACAGTGGTCCACAGTTTCCTGCCACAAAGTTCCGGAACTTCGCCTAGCACTATGGGTTCAAACATGTCACCACACAGCCAAGATACCCGCAAGCCAACGGGAAGTTGAACGAATGGCGAAGACAATCCAAAGTGTAGTGAAAAAAAGCTGAGATGCCCACTGAGCCATTCCTGAACTACAGTAACACGCCAGGACCTACGGGTCTCAATCCCGCCCAACTGCTGATGGGAAAGAGGCTCCGCAATAAACTCAGCAATGTATCCTGGACAGCTAAAGCCAAGAACCGCCAACCAGTCAGCGTGAGGAAATGAGGGACCAGAGGCAGAGACAAAAGCAGTTGCGCAGTTACGACCGGCGCTACAGAGGAATACCCCTGGCGGTTTCAAAGGGAAACTTCGACGAAATCTGAAATATACCCGACGTGTTCAGAAATAGACTGCAGATATGATACACAATATCCGTAAATGACAATCGCACGTTTGTATTTGAGAGCCTGATGGCTGTACGTTTCGTCATAAACGGCCCACCCTGGCAAGCACTCGGAGAACAGCCACCGGAGTAGACGTATTCTGTGTTTCATGGTGTATGTATTTTCCCGAGGACATTAAACAAGCATTGTACCGCATTTAAAAAAAAAAGAAGCAAAAAGCAAAAAAAAAGAAGCTGTAGAACTATTTTTTTTTTGGCTTTTTCCCGCGCGACCGAGCGAGATGTGACTATGCTCCGTTTCACCTTATGTTGTGTCGCCACCTTGAACGAAGGCTTGCGGCGCGAGAGCTCACAGCGTTGGCAGCTGCCCTTGGTGCACGAGAGCTTGTGTTGCCGAGGTGTGCCTTAGAGCAAAGAGCTCACAGCGCTTGTAGCCTTTCCTGCGGCACAGCACAAGGTGAAGCTGGATGTGATCCGATTGAAATCGTGTCTTTATTGATAGAAAGGTTCGCCTGCCTATGGTCTGGTGAACCTGAGGCAGGAGGGAGGGGGTTGTGAGGGTTGTAGGGAGAGGGGGTGATGATGATGATTAGGTTAGATGAATTGATGGACCCCGGATGTCCTGATAAAACGTATCAGTGAATCCAGGATTTTCTTTCTGTGTTGTGCCTGTCCTTTTGGGTGGGTCCAGGCTTCTAAATTCGTGGGTTTCGCCTCACTCGTTAGCGAGGCCCATGCGTCTTGTCTGAATTTCTCCAGACTCTTGCAGACCCATAGCATGTGTGTTGTTGTCAGCAACCCTCCTGCGATGCACTTCTTGCACATAGGGTCGATGTCTTCATGTCCTTCTTCCTTTTTCGTAAATGTTGCTTTTCTTGCCGGTGTTAAGGCTGTACCGGTCCTGATTCTTCGTAATCGTACATTCTCCCACCTCGTGTACCCTTGCGGGATTGGGTCTTCTACTGTCAGTAGAAGGCCTTTCAGGTAGAGTTTGCGTTCTTCTTTTGCCAATTCGGCCCTTTCTTCTGGGTCAATGGGAGTTTCCCCGGTTGCTTCTTCCCGAGAGGTTAGGCCAGTTGCAGAGCTGGTGCTGCTAGCTGCCTCCGCGGCGGCCTGGTGTGCCCTCTCGTTGCCCGGGATGCCAGTGTGCCCGGGTAGCCATTCGATTATCAGTGTAGAGCCTTGTTTTTTCAGCTCCTTGGCGATTATTTTGATGTTTTTAACTGTCCTGTTTCTTGTTCTGCTGTTTCTGCACGCTTTAAGCGCCGTCTGCGAGTCCGTGAATATTCGGGCCGTGTAGCCCGGCTGGAGAGTTCCTTTAATGTCTTCAGCAGCTGCCAATATAGCTTTCAATTCGGCCTCTCTGACGGACGTCTGTTCTGAGAGTTCTGCTGTTTCAATTTTGTTCCCAGTTTCATCTGTCCATGCTATAGAAACGGCCGTGGTGTTCTTCGCGGCATCCGTGTATCTTATTTCTCCCTTTCTTTCTTCTTCTGTACGTTGTTCCAGCCACTTGTTGTGTTTCTTAGCTGCGAAGGCTCTTCTGCCCGTCCCTTTCTTGGGTATCGGTTTGTGGTCCGTTATTTCAACGTCTTTCCAAGGTGGCAGGGCGTCCTCTAAAGGGTACCTTCCTTCTGCT
>JAZHYW010032931.1:0-46752 GCA_037355805.1 Ixodes ricinus
AACGTGAGAAATGGCGGTGCAAAACTTGTCGCACACAGGAAAATAGAAGCGCAACTCAAAGTGGAGCGACTTCTTCGCAGAACGCGTCGCAGGGAAACGCGCCGACAGTATCGGCCCAACTGCAGGCATTTGGACTAAAACTGGATGTTCTGTTGGGTTTGAAATCAAGTGTTGACACTCTCCTGACGCTTCCCGCTAAAGTGGACGAGTTATTGACCCTAAAACCCACTGTGGAGAGGCTCGAAGCCCACATACAAGAGCTAGAGAGTAAAGTTGATGAAATATCACAGAAATATAACTCTGTCCTAGAGGAGCAGCTGCAAGGGAAAACAAAATCAGAGAGCTGGAATTGCAGCACGGTGAATTGCGAGCCACTGTAACCCGCCAAACTGAGTCGATTCAATCTCTTCGAGAGGAGATCAATAGTGGAGAACAGTACAGTCGCCGGGCTAACTTGGAAATTCACGGGATGCCTTTTTTAGCAGGTGAAAATCTCAGACAGTCCGTTAGCGACTTGGCAGCTAATCTTGAATTATCTAACTTTCAAACTACCGATATTCTTGCCGTACATCGCCTTCCCGTCAAACCGGGATTGACCCCGGTAGTGTTAATCAAGTTCAACTCAACGGAGACAAGGGATCGCTGGCTCGGCGCGCGTGGAAAGTTGCGGGGTCTTGCCCAAGGGGCTGAGGCCCAAAAGCTCTACTTCAACGAGAACCTTACGAAGCAAAACAGACAACTGTTTTGGATGGTCAGAGAAAGAACAAGGGAAAAGCAGTATAAATTCACGTGGATAAAGAACGGGAAGATTTTTGTGAAGAAAGAAGTCTCGTCGCCACTGTTGCGTGTTGACCGCGTGGTGGATTTGGACAAAATACTGTAGGTCTTTACATGAATTTTTTTGAGTTTTCAAACAGTGCGTTACTGAAAAGAAATTTTGAAGCGTCCTCCGAGTTTTCGTTTAGCGTGTTTCACGTTAACATAAGAAGCATTAGAAAGTACTGGGACCAGTTTATGCTTATAGTCCAGGAATTGGAGGCTGTCATAGATGCGTTCGTTTTGACTGAAGTTAATGCTAACGAGGATGCAATAACTCTCTTTTCAATTCCCGGTTATAAACGGTTTACATTTACAAGAACGTTGGGCAGAGGGGGAGGAATTTGTGTTTTTATCAAAGACATCTGGGATGCCGACCAGTCTGCAACAACCGTATCGCACTCCGAGTGCATAAGCCTACAAATTAGACGCCAGGATTTTTCGATTCACTTGATGGCAATCTATCGCCCCCTTCCAGCAACGCGAACTTGTTTATCACAGAACTAGATAAGATGCTATCCGTGATTACCCCGACAAGTCAGCTGTGCTTAGTGGGAGACTTCAATTTAAATACAATGGATTCTTCGCGCCATGTGGTCTGCGATTACCTTAACTTAATGGCAACTTACGGCATTGGAAATGTGATACAGGCACCCACTCGGGAAGAACTCTTAGGTCAAAAATTAGTATCCTCGTGTATCGATCACATAAACCTCCGTACTTTTGAGGGTACAGTAAATGCTGCAGTGATAACAGAGAAGTTGGCGGACCATTATTTTATAGCATGCCAGATAATCTCAAAAAACAGTAAGGAGTGCCACAACAACAACAATAAAGAAATAACCATAACTGATCAAGCGAAGTTAGATAGCAAAATTAACAACTACGACTGGAATAACCTTTTAGCTTCGGTTGAGCCATCAATGTTGTACGATACGTTTGTTGAGCTGTTTTCTAATTTTTCATCTGCCTGCAAAAAGAAAGTAATATTTAAAAGACGTAAGCCAGAGCAGGAATGGATTACGTCAGACATTTTAGTGGCTATACGTTATAAGGATTTTCTTTGGAAACGCTGCAAACGGTCCCCAAACAATTCAGCGCTAAAGGAAGAGTTTAAAATAGCAAGGAACAAAGCGTGCGCACTGGTTCGTTCTTCGAAGCGCAGGTATTTCAAAGGAGAGTTTGAAAAAAATCGCTTTGACACGGCGAAAACCTGGGAGATAGCTAATCGTCTTCGTGGCGGCAAAAAAAGACGTTCAATCGATGAGATGATAGACAAGTCTTTCGCGCCTGTGACGCAAAAAACGATTGAGAACTTCAGCGCTTTTTTTGCTCGTACTTCCGGTGCAGCTCAAGATAGTAATAACGTCGGAACAGACACGTTGCAAAATTACAATCTAGCTTCAGCCTTTTTGCCTTCCCTCACTGAAAGTGAGCTCCGAGATTATTTATTTTCTTTTAAACCAACTAAGTCGCCAGGCTTCGATAAAGTGCACATACGGGATCTGCGTAGAAATTATGAAAAACTTAAATATGTACTCTTGGGAATATTGAATGATATCATCGAGACCGGAATTTGGCCGACGGGGATGAAAACTGCTATTGTTAAGCCACTTTACAAGGGAGGGGCAGCGGATGATTTTACCAACTATCGTCCTATTTCAGTTTTATCGTGCCTGGCGAATTTACTAGAAAAACACCTTTTGAGGGCTATGACTGGTTTCGTAGAAAGGTTTGGCTTACTGTCTGATCATCAGTATGGGTTTGTTGCAGAACGAGGAACCCAAGCGCTTTTAGATAGTTTTGGAGATTGCTTACATACAAGTTTTGATAATAATATGTTTTCGTGTGCTGTGTTCTTGGATGTGTCGAAAGCTTTCGACAGCATAAGTCACAAAATTCTTTGCTCCAAGCTTTACAAGCTGGGTTTTCGAGGTCCGTTTTTTTCACTCCTTAAAGATTACATTTCAGGACGTTCCCAGGTTGTGGTTTTTAAAAATCAAAAGAGTAGTAGAACTTTTTTAACGGCTGGAGTACCGCAAGGTTCAGTGCTGTCTCCTCTACTTTTTAATTTATATATAAATGATCTCCCGAGTGCTGTTTCACAATGTAAAGTATTTCAGTACGCGGACGACACGGTGTTAGTGTCATGTCATGCAGATTACCTTATCGCCAATCAACATCTTCAAAATGATATTACTTGTACAATGGATTGGTTTACTTCGAACCTGATTAAGGTGAATGCGTCAAAGACAAAACTGGTTTGTTTTAAAAATCCACTTAAACGGGTTGAACTCTCACTTCCTGTAGCACTACATACTTCCAGCTGCAGATCTTGTGATTGCGAAATTATTGAATGTGTCAAATCTGTAAAATACCTCGGAATATACTTCGATAGTGATTTATCTTGGTGTACACACCTGACGTATTTGTGCAAAAAGTTAAGAAGTGTTTCGTGCTTACTATACAATGTTAAAATGTTTCTGCCTTTCTCTGTTAGGAAAATGATAGCACAGGCTTTGGGATATAGTTATTTACGGTACGGCATAACACTTTTTATGGGATGTTCGTTGTTCTGGCGCGCAAGAGTTAATTCGTTATTGAAAAGTATTTTGAAAAGTGTCGCTTTTGACATGCCAGACGTTTCAAGTGCAGATATATTTCAGGAACTTCACATGTCGTCTTTTGAGGGGCTTTTTAGGGAAACCGTCGTGCTGCGTCATTTCTGGAGCTCCAATTTCAAAGCCCCTTATATTCAACAGCGGCCAATGAGGCCATCTCTTCGTTTTGGGGTACCGCGTATTCGAACTCGCTATGGTGAGCGTGTGAGAGAGTATTATGTGCCACATGTATTTAACCGCCTACCAGAATCAATGCTCCTTATAACGTCGAGAAAAAAACTTAGGAATGCGTTACGTAACTTAGAGGAATAAAATCAAATTTTAAAGTGCAATGTTTTTTGTTTTTTTTTTTGGGGGGGGGGGTTTCTTTGTTCTTTTTCTTTTCCCCTCTTTTTAACATTGCGGTTGCAGTGTGTCCAAGGTGTTTGTTTGGTGTGAGTATCTTTTCGGTTTGTGTTAAGACGCACTGAGGTTTCAGAGAACGAGTGTGCTATACATTGTAAATTGCTTTTCAATTAATCTTCTACATTATCTAATCTATATGATTTCGTCACCTGCCGAGCCAGGTCCACAAGCCCTTGAGGCTTATTCCGGCTCGTTATTGTATTTTGAAAAATGATTGTTCTATCAATAAAGCTATGTTCTATGTTCTATGTTCTAATGTGAACTGGAGGTCCGTTGAATCCAGAGAGGAGGTCACGTCCGAAAACCTCAGCAAAAGGCGATGTCACGTCCTCCACCTTCAGCTGCTGAATTCCACTCAAACGGATGCCCAGCGACCCAAACCAGTTACATCCAAGCAAACCGTTACCACGCTTCTTTACCACTAACGAAGGTAGCTCTGCTCTACAGCCTTTGAATTTCACTTCTCTATGTTTTTCCTGACACACCACGGACAATGTTCTTCATTCTGACCAGGTTGACAAGCTTTGTGCCAGCTTCTTAAAAAGTGGCATCTGACCTTGCTTCTTCTCGATAAACCGAAACGTCTCTTCACTCAGAGTCGAGAGGGATTCTCCTGAAGCGACTTCCATCGGGACATTCTGTACTTGAATCTGCACTCCCATCGTAAACTTTTCAGCCTGTTTCACGCACTTTGCACTGCAGAACATTAATGCGCTTCCTCTTTTTTATAGAGGTCTTTGTTCGCCCCTCCCGATTACGCAGGTTAGATGTCTTCCGCGACGTTTGACTTTCGTCTTTTGAACGACATGCTTTTGCCACGTGTCTAACTTTCTTGCATTTGAAACAAGCAGCTTTTCTAAAACGGCATACGTGCGGAGCGTGCTTACAGTTGCAGTAGCGAAAGCAGCTGACGTCGTCCGCCGTGGTGCCCAGTGTCATGCGTGTCCCTTAAATCAGGCCCTCGCTTTCTTTGGTTCCGTTCCTGAGCTTGCGTGCGTATATCGCGCTGCTGCCGCCATTGCTTCCGCCGTCCAGTGTCATGTCGTACGCCACCTCGAACGTAAGGTCGTGTTCTGCGAGGTAGCCGCTGATGAACCGCTTCGTTTTAGATGCCGCCTACGAGGCCGGTCCCCCATCGGGCGACGTCCTCAGTGGAAGCCAGTTTTTGTCACCGAAACCACAGTCTTCGGCCAGCTTACGGAGTGCCGTAAGCATACTCCGATGCCGCCTAACCGTGAGCTTGGTTTCTTCGGTAGAATAAGAATCTTGCGTACAGCTCCGAAGACCTTGGATGCATGTGCTTCCGCACCGCCCCCTTGATGTCGCCGTAGCTTGCCGTCGTCGGTCTTGCTGGCTTGACCAAGGTCACGATCAGCCCGTCAGTGCCCTCTGCACGCAACAACTCAGCAGAACCGCTCGTTTCTGCTCGTCCGTGGTTATCTTTGTTTGCAGCGCATAACATCTCTAGCCGTTCGACGTATTAATCCCAGGACGCATTCGTGCCGAGACGATAATCGCCGATCCTGCCGACCGACATTTTGCCTTACTCGACCGGGACTCGCCCGTCCATCGATCCGCCTCACCGCCAATGTAATTGATCCTTCGAGATCAGCGCGGGTGGAACAGATCAACGTTTTATTTCAGTATGAGCGTTTATATACACTGCACATGTTATGATAAGCGAACGCGACTTTGCGTTAGTGGCAGGCACTGCTAGCGATAGCAACGAATCCGCAGGGTGATTCCAGGAGACGCGTAGGCTCTTTAAATCAACCGCAAAATTCCGTTTCTCAACCTATCGCGCTGACGATTTTGTGCGAGTGTTGCCCACGGATGGTGCATTTTTTTTGTAAGAATTTGCAAAGAGCGAACTTACACTGAGGAAAAAAGTAATGAAAGAAAAAGGCTTAGCCCCTATGGAAACGCAGCGACGCCACCGGTCTTCAAACAACACGGCGCCGTTTCGCACGGGAGACAAGAGATGGCGCAAGCGGTCGCGACGCCTAACTGCCGCCAACGAACGAACATACGACGCCGAGAGCCGGCGCCTTGAGCCAGATCTTTCTCGACTCAAAAAGCGGCGCGAGCTTTTCTGATATCAAAGTTGGTAATGCATAATTTCATCATCCCTACCGGCACGACACATCGAATGGATACACAATCGATTTGGAAACGATCTGTCCGGCTGACTATAACTGTTCTTTCTTTCGGGGTACCGATATCGTCTGCTTTGCGGTTTTCCTTCTTGTTACCGCGCCTGTTATTAATGCGAATAGCATTCTTTGGATACTTCACGCACTTTTCGTCTATGTCTATCTATCTATCTATCTATCTATCTATCTGGCTATCTAACCTCTTACGCCGCGGGTCGATAATAAATAAAAAAGACCGGCGCCGGCTGGGATTCGAACCGTTGACCCTTTGATCAGCAGGCAGACGCGCTAACCACAGAGCTATGAAAGGCAGTCATTCAACGCACTCTAAACGGTTGTTTATATCTTTACCATAGGACGCGCTTTACAGCGCTGTCACAGCTACCGGTGCGCGCGCGTTCCATGCACGAGGGCTCATTCCGCTCTCGTGAGGCTGAGCACGGCCGCTAGCTCACCCTCTCCCGCGCTCGGGAGAGAGTGATGTAGCGACGTGCTCAGCCTCACGAGAGCGGAATGAGCCCTCGTGCATGGAACAGCGCGCGCACCGGTAGCTGTGACAGCGCTGTAGAGCGCGTCCTATGGCTAAAGATATAAACAACCGTTTAGAAGTACCGTTGGTTGAGACTAGCTGAGACGCCAGAAAGTCTGGTCGGTACCATTTTGAGTGTTTGTGCGTATGGCGCGTGCTTTGCTCGCCTTCCTAAGTGACACAAACGCACGTGCTGGGCTGCGGGAGATCGTGCGCAGGGCTGTGAAAGTGTCCAACAAATTTAGAATCGCCTCAAGAGTGGGCTGGCGTATCTAGAGTGTGCCGGCCACCTGACGAACGCGCATAACTCCGCACCGTTTGATGCTATTCGCATTAACGTAGATAATCATTCCCAAAGGATGGGTTCTGCTGATTTTTTGTTTCTGCGACTGTCGCCACCTGCGGAACGCGCGGCGCGCATTTGAGTCGAAAAGATCGTCTGCTCAAACACGCCGGCTCTCGGCGCCGTATGCTCGTTCATTGGCGACAGTTGGCATCGAGACCGCTTGCGCCATCTCTTGTCTCCCGTGCGAAACGGCGCCGTGTTGTTTGAAGACCGGTGGCGTCGCTGCGTTTCCATAGGAGCTAAGCCTTTTTCTTTCTTTACTTTTTCCTCAGGTAAGTCCGCTCTTTGCAAATTTTACAACAAAACAAATGCACCATCTGTGGGCAACGCTGCACAAAATCGTAGCGCGATAGGCTAAGAAACCGAATTTTGCGGTGGATTTAAAGAGCCTGGCGTCTCCTTGAATCACCTCTGGTGCATCGTGCCTACATGACAATAATAAAAACATCCTTGCTTCGGCGGCTTCAACTAAACAATGGCTGATCCGCTCAAACAAACAAAAAAAAAGGAGGAGAAGGCTGGAAATATAGTCAGCACGTATCGCTTTTGAGTACTTAAGGAGCGATATGTATGTTTGTTGCTGGGGAAAATCGTGGTAAAGGAATATTGTGGTAACCGGGCCCTTAAAGCCGATGGTCGAAAAAACTAAAACAACGTCCCATAACTACAACCGCGAAAATAAGCGGCCCAAAAACTGGAGTGCTGATAGTCGTGAGGTTTTCTTCGAATTGCACTGAAAGATATTGCCAGTCAGGAGCTTGGCTAGCCAAAAGTGCTTGCACTTCGCGAGCGTACGAAATTGCTTACTCTTCGGAAACAGAAGACAATTGAACCTGTTTTTCTACACTTTTGGGACGTGCAGACTTTCTTTTGGGACGTCTTTCAGAGGACCCACAAAAAGGACCGCCCTTTATCGCCCTATGGCATTCACTTTTGCCTGTTGAAGGGCACGACAATGCACAATACGACAGGATCATGCTGCTGTTGGCCTGCACGGCTCACTGCGGTGGCAAAGGGCCGTGCGCCACGCGGACTTTGATGTAAGTGCAGCGCCCAAGAAGTTTATAGAACCCATTTGTTTTTTCCTTTGTGTATGAGGCCCAGCAACTTTGCCTTTCTGTGGTAGCCGCTCCTCGTAGATCCTCGCACTCATGGACGTATAGCCGCTATCAGTAGTAGTAAAGTGATCCCGATCGCCCAACATTCAATCAGTTTAAGAACATGTGGTTCCGTTGAGAACATGTTTCTGATGTTGATATGCTCAGTATCCGACCATTCCAACATGTAGTTTCCGATACATTTGTTCCTAATATCCAACATATATATTCGGATATCCGATAAGCATGATTCCAATATCTGAACAGGTATTTGTTTGCATACCTATTCAGATATTTAAAAAAAACTTCTCATATCACAAAAAAAGTTTCTGATCTTCGATAATTCAAACAATAAAGATATCATCGGTCAAATGATAGATCATCGGCTAAATGAATGGACCTCATTGATAGTCGCCTATTTCTGTCAGGCTATCGAAATGACTTACCGATGTTTTCCCTCGGCTGGCGTCGAACCAGCGACCTTACGCTCAGTGGCGCGACAACTGTGCCACCCACCACGAATGCTTTCTTTTTTATTGTCATACACATGACACACAGAAGACAGACCCATGAATGTGGACAAAACGAGAGTGATCACAATGACCAGTCAGAGTTGGCTTAACATCGAAGGGTTAAACTGTTTCATAGCTCTTTAATGAATGGGAGCCAGTCAGGCATGCATTGCTGGGGCTCAGTAGGCCGCAACGAAAAGAAAATTATCTTTCCACAAAAGTAGTCTTGTGCTTTCCGCAAAAATCCAATGGCCGCTGCTACGCACGGCCATCCATACACTCTTAGTCCGGTAACGGCTAATGAAGCGACGCCACCAGCCTGTTGCAGGCGTGACGTACGGTGGATTTCGGCATGACAAAGAGAATGAGCCTGAAAGTAACCATGACAGTCCGAGCGTTTCCATGTCATCCTAGACCACTTAGACGTTACAACATCATTTATAGCCGTGACATTAAAGCTCCCTCACATCATTGGCGTTACAAGCTGTTTGTCACGCTGATAATGTAACGCCGATAGAACGAGTAACGGCTAAATTCAGAGCACAAAAATAATAAACGTGCAATTTCAAAGTTCCGGGTCTCGCCGGGCAACGTGCATTGGCCAGTGCTACGAGCAAAACAAACCGACAAAGCGCCGGTCTGAGGCCCGAGCACGGTTGACCTTGAAGGTCTGGCGCGGAGAACACTCGGTTTAGCGACGGCTAACATGACCGGAACGTGTTAAGAGGACCCTCTCCAGTATACCGAAATTTCGGGGGGAAGGAGGGTGGCAGGGGAGTCGGCGAGCTCTAGCCGATTACCCCGGGCTAACCCACAACAATTCTTATCGCCGCTGAAGGCTGCGCAACGGAGTGTCGGACTCAGACTCGGTGCCTCGATGGTGCCTCGCGAGTGTCTTTGTCCTCTGAACTTACGGACCAGGAAGAAGAGTTAGCGCTGCGATGTTCACGTCACGCTGAACATTCGTTGGCGCAGTGGGCGGCCATTGTCGCGCATGGAAGGTCGCGAGCTGTCAGGAGTTCTGCCAGGGAAGGGCAGGCGGCCCCAGTGGAAGTGGTGAACGGTGCGTCTCCCGTTCGGCTGTGTCGCTTATGCACATGACGGTCATCGCTCCTGCAAGCCGCTTGGGCGTCTTGACGTTTTTAGAGTGAGGCGTTTTTGGCTGTTTTTAAAATTTGCAGACTGTGCTGTAAACCCGCCGAAAGGCACTTTGAACCTCGCTGGATTAATTTGAGGGCTCCGATAGCATCGCCTCAGAAACTCCACCTTCTTCCAGAAATAGAACGCCGTTTACCCTGTTTGCATTCTGTTCACCCTTAAAGACAAAGGCTTAACTGCATCTCATAAATACCTCAAAGACAGGAGATTTCCGTGATGTACCCTACCGTCACCTGCGCCAGTCATGGAGATGGAAACTTTATTTTTTAAACGTCATGTCGCTAAACTGTTGAGGCATCAGTTATTCCTCGTTTTCGACTCTTGTTCGTTTATTTCGAGTTGACGTACGATTTTTGCGTATAGTTTCTATTTGTGCTCCGACCGCCATAAAAAAAATACCAGCAATTGCAAGAGACTGTGATGTCTTTTTGCTCAAAGAAGCGCAAGCACGCGGGGATAATACTTAGTCATTTGTCCCTTTTGTTGCATTTCCGGCGGCTTTACCGACATTAGCATTTTTGAACAGATGAGACATCAATGCCGCCGTCTGCTTTTTAGAAGAATATATATATACGCACAACGGTATTTTTGATTGTAACACCAATTTTCATTGCGACCGATTGGCTATTAGCCGTTGCGAGGTCGCATTTTTACGTCAGGCCTTCAGCCTCAAAGTGCCTTGCCTTTAACGCCTAAAGGCGTCACAAAAGTCACGTCAATATTGGCGTGACTTTTGTAATACAGATATCTGCGTGACATGTAACGCCGCAGTAGTCGTTAAAAAAGTGGCACCTTTTCACGCCAAAATAGCCGTTACCGGACTAAGATTGTAACGCCAAAACGGCGCCACAGAAGTCACCATCAATATTGCCGTGACTTTTGTAACATAGCCTCCGGCGTGACATGTAGCATACGAGTAGCCGTCAAAAAAGAGCACTTTTTCACGCCAAAATTGCCGTTACCGAACTAAGAGTGCTTCAATGTCAACCGATAGGAACCTAACTCCATGAGGCTTTAGCTGGAAGTCTTTTTTAGGGTCCGCTGGAGGACGTCCCACAGAAAGACACTAGGCCAACATTTTATGAAAACATGCTGCACTGTCTCCGGCATCTTATAAGAAAAAACAATGCGTACCCCACGGAACAAAGAGGCCCTTTTCCTTCATCTAGGTCTTTACCTTTAGTGTACCGGTACGAGGTTTAAAGAAAAACGTCTTCACACCGGGGGTAACATCATCCTTTTTACCCGCTTTAGAACATACAGTCCTCTCACGCTACATTACAAGGCTTTGTATATAGCCACACATAAAACAATATGTATGACATCTTTATACAGTGTGTCTTCGCGTCAAATTGTTCAAAAATTCGGAATAAAACGCGCTGTTGTGAGGATGAAAATTTGTGGTAAGAAATCGTCGCCTCAAGCTAACGATTTTTTTTCTTCAGATTTTTTAGTCTTTAAACGAGAGCATCAGTTACATCTTTTCGGCTATTTCCCCACGCCGTATTTTGTAACAGTGGCATACATCGTTATGGATTTTTCTTTTTGTAATATATTTTATGTGCCACCACATTACAACCAGTTGGATGTTCTGGGGCGTGAATCAAATAAAGCATTATTATTATTAGTACAGTTATTATTACTACTAATCATTACGCTCACTCCACAAACCTCCGAAATGTTTCCCGACATTTTCCCAAGCAAAATGTCCCACTTTGGAAAAACCCAAACTTCCACGCCATTGGTCCCAGTGTTGAAAAACGGTCTCACCAGAAAGAAACACTGATCTTCAATTTATAAATAAAAAGTAAGAGGAAAGTAACATGCTAACTTTTTATCGGTAACGCTGACGCGTTCCTTTTATTTTGACGTAAGGCAAACCGGTAACGCGTTCCTTTATTTTGCAAGTAACGGGTACCGTATTTTGATACTTTTAACGGTAACGCCTACAACACTGCTCCTACACAAGATTTTCAGTAAAAATTTGATACAAAAGTTGCTGCAATTTTAGCCACCTATGAGGTAATTTATAGCGCGATACGTTCAGAAACCAAATCTTACGGTCTTTTGAAGAAGCAAACGATCCCTTTGAGTCGCGCGGTATATTAGTACACTTAATGTTCTATCCAACATACCACGCGCAAAGTAAAAAAAAAGTTTGATTTGGTGCAAAGCAGCAATTAAAAAGATATTTTTGGGTTTTACGTGCCAAATCAACCAAAGGCATCTGGCATGTCCTAAAGAAGGACTAAGCTTTTATTACGACCCCGTGGGGATCTCCTTACGCGCAAGCGAAACATCAATTACACGCGCTTTCTCAGCAATAAGCCTCCGTCATTTCGCGGACAGCTCGTCCGGGGTTTGAACCCTCCACCTGGGGATCCACAGGCTGCCGCTTTGCTTCGAAGCCATGGAGGCGGCTCACCCATTGGGTCGGTTTCGTCGTGCCTCAGTGGGCGGTGCTGCTGGGGGCGTGGTGCACGTGCGTATACACTTCCCCAAATCAAGTATCCGTGCACTATCAATGCCCACAGCTAGGATTAGGAAGTCCACTTGGTCGTAAACATGCGCTTTTATTATAACTACACCTCGCAATTTATAGTGGTCTACCATAATACTAGCATTAGATTGTTTTTTTATTGACACTTCAGTCTCTCGTGCAAACACAAGAGATTAAATTATGGGTTATATATACTACAGGGAAGGGAATGTTTCTCACGACTGCGTTCTTATATTTGAGCTGCGGTCATTTCCCAAAAATGTGTAATAATAACAACGTGAAGAATCAAAGCTTCCATGAATTATGGTAGATAAATGTGACTATACTTTTGACGTATATTAACGATTGGAAAACATTCAAACTAATTATTAAAACATATTTAATGCTCTACGGGTTAACGTTTGATAAAGATAATCTGCTCACGTCCAAAGCTGTCGACAGTCCACATCCAATGCACGTTAAGAAGTCAGTTTCTAATTCATCAGCCATCAAGCGTAACTGAGGGACTCTGGAGGACGAGAACTTCTCCATTTCAAGGGCACGCCTTGCATTCGTGCTAAAGGTTACTACTCCAAACGTATCTTTGTCAGTGAGATCGTATGAAACCATCGATCTGAATGCATCTTTCAAAGCGGTGATGCGGCCAAAGTCCTGTAATACAAAAATTAAGAGCATTCATGTGCTGGCTTAGGTCTGTCGCACTTCTACATCTAACAAACAGCTGCACTTGGTGCTGCTTACCTCCATACTCTGAGATACATCCAGCACAAAAACGGTGTAAGTACCGAAAGAGGGTGTGCCTATTTGTACTTCTTTGAATACCGTGTCAACATTCCTCCTCTTGCTGGGGTTCGTGGTTCTGGAGATAGAATAATAAAGTGTATGGGTTCATAAAAGGTGATAAAAGAGCCATAGTTTCCTGATTACAAATCATGACTTGATGAGCAGTTGCAGAATCTTGAAAGCGAGTGTGATATTACAATTGATGGATGAAGAAAGAATAAACAATATTGTCACAAAGGACAAGTGATAAGGCGGTGAATAACTGAAGAAACTAAACGTTTAATGTGGCGAACTTGTGACCGAAAATATAAAGAAAACAAATGATAACAGCAGAGCGTCGCGGGCGTCGAAGTCGGCGTAAGAGCAGAGTCGAACGCTGGGGCGAGACTGACTGCAGTTCGCCCCAGCGTAGGCTTCTGGAACAATCGACCTTGAACGTTCGGCCGCCTACAACATTCGGAACTCGAACAATAGAGAATGTTCTCGAACTCACGAAAACACAATGTTGAAAGAATAAATAAAAGAACATTCCACCGACTGGAATGTAACCTAGACTTTGCGCGCGACAGTCAAACGCGGTAACCACTCGGCCACGCACGCAGTCGCTCGCCGACGCGCGTGGCATTACGCTTCTCTTTAAAAAGGCATCGTCTCGATGCCACGGGGAGGCAACAAAACATAGCAAGACAAACGAAAGGCTTGGAAAATAGAGAGGCTGGCAGAACACAATCATATCGAGTGTTTCACACGATCACAGTTCGCAGTCTTATCGCGAGTAGTACCGCTAGGGGCGTGCGACGTGGACGACTTCCGGTCGTGGAGGGCGGCGTGATGAAGTCCGTGTTCCGTCGGGCATCACCTCGTAGTTCAGATCCCCCAGTCGGCGAAGTACTTTGTAGGGTCCGAAGTAGCATTTTAGGAGTTTCTCGCTTTGACCGCGTCGTCGCATTGGGGTCCAGACCCACGCACGGTCTCCGGGCTTGAGGCGAACGTCGATCCGACGAAGGTTGTACCGGGTGCCGTCGACACGTTGTTGATCTTGAATCCGGAGTCGGGCGAGCTGGCGCACTTCCTCTGCCCGCTGGGCAACCACCTGGGCGTCGTCGCTTCCGTTGACAGCCGCTTCGTGGGGTAACATCGCGACCAGCATTGTCGTTACTTTGCGACCATGAACCAGTTGGAAGGGTGTCACTCCGGTGGTCTCTTGCACGGCTGTGTTGTAGGCAATTGTGACGTACGGCAACACCTCGTCCAATGTCTTGTGCTCCACGTCGACGTACATGGAGATCATGTCGGCGATGGTTTTGTTGAGTCTCTCCGTCAGTCCGTTGGTTTGTGGGTGGTACGCCGTTGTGCGCCGATGGCTGGTGTGGCTGAGACGAAGGATTTCTTGCGTCAGCTGGGCCATGAACAATGATCCACGGTCTGAGATCAGAACTTCGGGAGCGCCGTGCCGGAGCACGATGGACTTGATAAAAAATTTGGCGACTTCCACAGCAGTCCCTGCAGGAAGGGCTTTCGTTTCGGCGTACCGTGTGAGATAATCTGTGGCGCGCCCTTTCATGTGCTCAATTAATGCGCGCACCTCAGGATCGTCTTGTTGACGTCGTGCCAGATCGTCGGTGGTCACTGCTCCTAGGAAGCACTTGTCGTTATTGTCGTCGATGCTGCCGGAAGGTGTTTCGACAGGGGCCCTAGACGGGCAGTCGGCGTCGCTGTACTTGTGGCCTGACTTGTAGACTACAGTAATGTTGAACTCCTGCAGTTGGAGACTACATCGAGCGGGGCGTTCTGAAGGGTCATTAGGTTCGCAAGCCAGCAGAGCGAGTGATGGTCTCTGACAACGGGGAACGGGCTCCCGTACAAGTATGGGCGAAAATTCGTGATTAACCCAGACGACCGCAAGACATTCCTTTTCAGTCGTGGAGTAATTTCTCTCCGCTGTCGACAGTGTTCGACTTGCGTTAGCGATGACTCGCTCGGTGCCTTCTTGCACTTGAACCATTACCGCGCCAAGTCCATCGTTACTTGCGCCCGTATGAATCTCGGTTTCTGCATCTTGATCGAAGTAACCAAGAACAGGAGAAGACTGTAGTCGTTTCTTCAGCTCGTCGAATGCGTGCTGCTGCTCCTCGGCCCATTCGAACTTCTCGGCGTCCTTCGTGAGTTTCAGTGAGCGGTGCGGAAATCCTTGCGAAATTTTGAACGAAGCGTCGACAGTAGGCAAAAAGTCCAAGGAATGTTCGCACAGCCTTCTTGTCTGTGGGCGCTGGAAATGCCGCGACGGCGCGAGTCTTTTCGGGGTCTGGACGAACGCCTTCGTTACTAACCACGTGACCTAGGAATTTCAATTCGTCACTAGGCGAACCGGCACTCTGACGGCTTGAGGGTGAGTCCGGCGGGCTTTATGGCTTGGAGAACAGCTCGGAGTCGTCGGAAGTGCTCGTCGAAGTTACTTGAAATCACTACGACGTCTTCAAGGTAGACGAGACAGCTCTGCCACTTCAGTCCTGCCAGTACAGTGTCCATGACACGCTGGAAAGTTGCTGGCGCCGTGCATAGTCCGAAGGGCATCACCTTGAACTCGTACAATTCATCCGGCGTGACGAAAGCTGTCATCTCTCGGTCCCATTCGTCGACTTTGATCTGCCAGTAGCCGCTCTTCAGGTCCATTGATGAAAACATCGAGAGTGGCGCAGCCGGTCTAGCGTGTCATCGATGCGGGGAGTGGATAGACGTCTTTCTTCGTTACCGCGTTCAGCTGCCGGTAGTCCACGCAAAATCTAAGCGTTCCGTCCTTCTTGTTAACCAGCACGACTGGAGAGGCCCACGGACTGCTTGAAGGCTGGATTATGTCGTCGTTCACCATTTCTTGCACTTGCTCTTGGATGACCTTCCTTTCTTTTAGAGAGACTCGGTATGGCGATCGGTGAACAGGGAGCGCCTCGTCCTCGGTAACGATGCGATGTTTCGGAACGGCGGTTTGTCGCACCCTCGACGACGCCGCAAAGCAGCCGTTGTATTCGGCGAGGAGGTCACTCAGCTGCGTCGTTTCGGGCCTGGAAGCTTGGGGTTAATGTCGAGCTGCGCTGGCGGCGCAATGTCTTGCTGATGTGGGAATGATTCTTCAGCAATCACGGCGATTTCCGTGGAGTTCCGAAGTTCCTCGACGTGGCCCACAGCGGCACCTTTCGTGAGGTGTTGCGTTTCTTGTCGAAAGTGCGTCACGAGAACCACGGTGCACCCATCCTCAAGTGCAGCCACTCCTCTTGCGAAGCCTATTCCACTTCTCAGGAGCAATGGACCTTTTTCACATACCGACGGCACCAGGTGGTGGCTGCACGAACTAAAAATCGAGGAAGGGACCTACCTGCGCTACCAATCGATAATGGGAGCTACGCTACCAGTTTCTTCGTTCTCTGAGCAGCGGGGCGTGCCCAACGCGCCGTCCAAGTGGGGCATCCGTGGCGTCCACTTAAACGTTGTGTTATTCTTTCCGTCCGCTTTCTTTTTTTGCGTAACACAATTATATGTATGCTGCAATTACGTTTGCTACTCGCTGATCTATAGCCTCCTTCCGAATTTCCTCGATTTTTGGTGCCAATTTCCGCCGCTTGGCATCGGGCGCTCGCGCGTGCGCAGAACGCTTCTCGGAAAAGGTCCATTGAAGGTTGCCTTCCAGAAGAACTCCGCCGCATGTAGTTGCATCGGTCACTACAGGTACGACAACACTTAATAGCGGCGGCAGGTTCACTTGGTCGGCAGTGACTCGGACGGTGGCTGACGCTGTTTGGGGTTTCTCTGAAGGTGGAACAGGCTTGCGCAGCGTGAGTCTGTTCTCACCAAGGTCGATGACGGCGTCGTATGCACACAGAATGTTCATGCCAAGAATGACGTCTCTGGAACAGTCTTGCAGAACGACGAACTTCACAGGGCACGTCTCACCGTGGATCTCGACGCGAGCAGTGCATCTCCCGACTGGTGAAATGATGTGACCTCCAGCGGTTCGTATTTGAGGTCCATCCCATTGCGTCATGACTTTTTGAAGGTGGCGGGAGAGCCTCCCACTCAAAACTGAGTAGTCTCCTCCGGTGTCTACGAGGGCGGATGCGTCGTGGCCGTCGATGGCAACGTTTAGGTTGTTGGACACCGTTGCAGGTTGTCCGCGGGCAACGCTAAAACGTTGCCCGCGAACTCCAAGGGTTCTTGGCAACGCTGTTGGGGATACGCATTTATTCGGGGAGTACACTAACGAAGACATATAAGGTATTGCAAGGTTGAAATCACCGGACTGAACGTCTTGGCAGATATAAGTGTAGTTCTCGCAAGTCACAGTGCGGTCTTTCCGGATTCCAGTCGGAGCGCACTTTTAAAAGTATTTAAGAAAGAAGTCAAATATGCGTACTTAGTCCGGACTTTACTGCAGGATTTCAAAGACTCTGAATGTTATTTATATAAAGTTTAATTGACGACTTCAGTTTTTACTTATTTACGACAGTGAAAGTTCCCCGATGTACGTAACAGATTATTGTCAAATTAAAATGTTCAAACGGGGTCCACGCAAAACCCCGAAGATAAGTTGAGGGTCTGCAGCGACACAAAGTTTAAGAAGTTCTTCCTAGTGTAGGAGGTCGGTGTAGAAGATGAAGTGCCTGCTTCTGTTAAAACAAAACTATTGAGGGCTCTTCTAGATTGTGCTACAGTGTACATAGGGGTATTTCACATCTCTTTTTGTTTTCTCTCTTTTCCCAGTAGCAAGCCACCGACCACATCAACAATGGTATTGAGCACACCGGTGAGGACGCCTTTAGCTCTTCTGTGTAAGCGGTCAAAAATAAAGACCTCAGTATTGATGTTGCAAGCATGAAACAGGCCTTTCTGTAGTATACTCCGGTGTTAGGAACACACCTCCCTGGAGCATGCCATCAGTGTCAGAGTTATTGAGATTCCAGGCCTTCAATCAGACTAGGCAATGTTTCCTGCTATGTCAATGTTGCTGACGAGGTTTTAGCTGCTGCGCCACAAATTGAGGGGTCCAGGTCAACACTTAGTGAAATTCTAGCACTTTGGAACGTTTGAGGCTGCAGCATTAAATCAGAAATGCTATACTTTTGCATGTTTTTGTGAGGGGTCAGAATGTTTATTAACAACAAAGTTTGTTTTATTGTTTTCTGGTTTTGTTATCTATGGTTTTAGGTGCATCAAGCCCTTCAAGGGAATGCTCCGAGCTGGAGCTGGTCGGAAGTGTAGTTAAACGCTTTCCCACTAAAAATGGGAAGGGGTGAGTGGTTCCTTTTCGGTGGGTTTGGTGTAGACGTATGTCAGAGGCCTAGAGTTTATTGTTGACGACAGGACACAGTTTCGACCTGGACAATGCGGCGACGCTGGTCCTAAAACAAAGGTGGGGGCAAAGTAAATTGGTCGAGTCCTCGTTCATTGGCCATGGCACATCAGTGTGCAACACCAATCGTGGCCCCTGCCGGATGTTTATGGGGACGTGTGTGATAAGTAGACTGGTTGACCTCGCCTCATTTGTGTCAATGTATACTGAAGATGCCACCTGCATAGGTGGCGAAACGTCTGCTCCTTTTTGTTATTAGTTTGCTATGTTAAAACGTAGTAATCCTTTTCAATCATGAATTCTCCCGGCTTTTGGAACATTTTTGCACCGATAAGAATGTTGATGCCATGTCTTGTTAACTGGGCTGTTGGTAAGGTGACGTCTGCCAGCTAAGCTATCCGTGCTTTGACACCTTGTACTACACTCTCTGTTAGAAGAATATAATCGGAGCATGTCTCTGGTATCTCCAGAGATTCTAGGCCATGTCCTGTGCTTCTCCTTAGCCAGACACGTACCCGTCTGCGCTTTTCCTCGATGATATTTTCTGCTCCTCCAAAGGGGTAGTTAGGAATGTCTTCTTCACCAACAACCCCGAGCCGCGGTTTACGTGGAAGTTCTTTCATCATAAACGTTGGTTGGCTTCCTCCATCAAAAAAGATGCGAGTGAGAGCTCTTTGCTGTTCCCCCTCTTCCCAGACCTGAGCTGTTTGAAGTAGTACAGCATGTGTTTTATCGCTCCTCCCGCCAGTCGCAGAGTGCAACTACGTTGCGGTGTTCTTACTTTTCTTCTAGAATTGGTCACACATTTGAGTTATGTGCCTTCGCCCGCATGTTTCACACTTGATTGTTTTGTTGCGACATTCTTTGGAGGTGTGTCTCCTGATCGAACACCGGAAACATTGTCCTGCTTCTCCAAATCTCTTCTTCTCCTCTTGAGAAATTGATGTCCGACAATCTCGTGTCGTGTGGTTTTTCATGGCGCAGAATGCACACAATTCAGTCTGCTTGGAGCAACTAGTTGAGGAACGTGAAGCGGCTGATCCCTCTGAAGATGCCTTTCCGCCTTCTGTTATCTTGGTAGAGCACATAACCTTGGCTCCTCGCTGAAAAACTTGTTGAGCCTCTTCACGGCTCTCCACTTCGAGCTTCAGGAAGCGTTGCAGGCTCTCTATTATTATACCATTGTTTTCCTTGTCCGTAAGACGTCGACACTTGTGGTAGTCAATGATGAACTCTCCTTGCAACATTCTCAGCAGCGCAGAGCAGAGCATAGCTACGTGAGTGTCACTCTTAACCCCGAGCGTAATGAGAGTGGCCATATTTCGTTGCAAGTGGTCACAGAGACGTCGTAGACCAGCTCATCTCGCTGGAGTGTCGTACTGCCGGCAAATCAAGCAGTTGGGAGAGCTGTTCTTGAATAAGAACGTCAGTCAGACCTAAGCGCTCCCTGAGAAGCTCAACGACGGTATTGTAGGTTTCTCCCGTAGCTTGAATACCGGCTATCGCTCATGCTGCCCTTCCTGTAAGCGCCAAGCGCAAGTACAATAACTTCTCAGCGTTAGAAAGGCTGTCGTGGTCATGTATGGCTTGCATGTAGTGTTCCCAGAAGAGTTGCCAATCGGTAGCTTCACCGCCAAACCGTTGAAGCTCCAGTTTCGGCAGCTTCGCCTTAGGGGTTGCAACGTGTCCGTCGCTGTCGATGTAAATCCGCGTTGTCCCGACTTGGGGCTCGCTCGTCGCAGTTCCTCCACCTCATGTGCAATAGTAGCAATGTGGGTGACAATCTTGTCGTCATATTCAATCGTGCGGGCGTAGTTTTGCTCATCCCCGTCAGATACCAGTGGTTCGATGGCTGCGTTCACGTTGCTCAGCTGTGTTCGAAACTCACTGAACCGCACCGATAATACGTTCAGGCTTCGCTCGTCTGAGTGGTTTGCGAAAGCTGCGTCGATGTCGGCGATCAGCCTCGTTACGTGAGACCTCAGAGCCGTCCGCTTCTGCTTTAGTCGTTTCACGGCGTCTCTGGGTCTCGCGGCGTTGTGGCGTCACGAGGCCTTGTTGAGTAATAACGCCGGTAGCGTCGTTGGGCTGGTTTTTGCGGCGTGCCTGGGCTGCTTTCGTTGCAGCTGGATGCCCCGTTGTGCTTCGTCGTGACTATATCGTTGTCATCTCGAATTGTCGGCCCCATATTTGATAGAACTCCGTCACGAGGAACAAGCCGTACGCCATGGTTGATCAAAATCAAGCAATAAGATGATGATGTTTATTGGGATGGCGTAATGTGTGATGACTGTACAAGAAAGACGAAAACTAAGTTTCTTCAATGTATGTCGAACACGGGAGACGGGAATTTCAGCTATCGCAACTTCAAGATGCAACAAGATTCCAGCTGCTCATCCCACCATGCCTAGGTGGTGGAAACGAATCCTCAATCCTTGGGTGGGGCGTGCTTGTTTGTTTAGACCGTGAAACTTCGAAAATTGTGTTTGTCTTGCGATGTCAGAAATGTTGAAAGCTTTTTTTCGTGTCAAACCAACCGAAAACATCTCTCTTTGCTATATTGCTGCAGATCTGTCACCATGCATTTTTATTGTTATTTAGAACTGTTGTGGGCAGCACCGGAGTCCACCGCCGCACCTAATGCGTCAAGAACCAACAGAAGTACGCCAAAGATGGTTAGCAGACATGGTCCATCAAGCAATCGACGCCACCATCCCGACAACCTACAAGACAACGTATTGTATGCAATAAATCAGTTGTCATCGTTAACCTTACTCGACCACGGCATGGTAGCAGCGGTGGGATCCAGTGTTGCCCTCGACAACAACACTTTTATAAAAGTGGGAAGAGACAAGCGAACATTGCAGTATGCGCTTCTGCCATTTGTATTGCAGCCACCGACAGCATGTCGGCAACCCTTGAATATACCTTTTCTCAAAAGTGTGCGCCACCTAGTTTCTGTAGCACCAATTATCGAAGTCCGCCATTGTTTGGGCACACACTCTGGACATGTATTGGACACGATGGATGTGCAATCATTCGGCGTGAACTTCATTTGTGTGGAGAACGAATGCTGCGTCAGAGTTTGGCGATGACTCAAATTCAAGTACAGGCTTCGTGCCCAAGAAATGGTGACCGCAAATGTTGCTCGAAGGGATGTTGGACGGGTCTAATACAGAAAATAATTGCTTTATCTCAAGTGAACCTAATTGACTGGTTGTTATATTGCTTTTAAACATGGCAAGTCGATAAGATATATTTTGATATGTCGAAAGCTTTCGGCAGAGTGAATCATACTTTTTTATTGTTGAAACTTTGGTTCTATGGCTCATTATCTTGCTTGGTTTAAAGCATATCCCTTTTTGTGTTATACATATTTTCAGATAATGTTACCTAGGATTGTTAAATAACTGTTGTGTTACATGTTTTTTTTATTTATGTTTTAATGTATACATAGCATTGTCTTTTGGTTAAATATTCACTGTTTTCTTGTCCTTTTTTATTGTTTCATATTCAAAGATGCCAATAACTAGGTTTCAAGTTTGTTTCTGGCTTGAGAAAGTATCATTATTATAATTATCAACCGTTCGATAGTCCAGTGCTGAAAGAAAAATCCTGTTCAGTTTTTCATTTTCACAGTGTTTCCTCCAAGGCTGTTTTAAAAGGATGAAATAGTTTTTCAATAAACATACTTTTAACATGAAATTGTATATCAGACCGGGTAAATAGAAGAATACAAATAATTGCCACCCGTATTCTGTCTCCATTAGAGCCACTTTATATATATACAGTATGCTTTTGATAGCAAACCCCTAATGCTTTCAGGTTTTTACACTGCTTATATTGGCACCTCGCGTCGCAGAGCGAGCGCGTGTATGGCCGGACGGTTACCCTGCTTGGCTATTGCGCTGAAGATCCAGGTTTGATTCCAGTGGGCGAATGTTCTTTTATTTATTCTTTCAACTGGGCGTCCTCGTAAGTTCGAGAACCTTCTCGTCTGATCGTGTTACGAATGTTCTACGCGCAAAACGTTCTACGCCGAATGTTCCAGAAACCCACGCGGGTACAAAGGTGCTCCGCTTGGAAAGCCGCAGTCAATCTCGCCCCAGCGGTCAATTCTGCTGTTACGTCGCCATCAACGCATGCGACGCTAGCCTTTTCCTATTTTGTTTTGGGCACAAGTTGGCCCCCAATATAAGTTAAGTTTCCGCAGTTATTCGTCCCCTCATCTATTGCCATTCGGGACCATATAAAATGTACCCTTGCTTGGAAAGTGCCAACCTTTTGTTGTCAACAAAAACATTGGAAGATTTAAAATAATTTTAAAGAGGTAAATATGTTCTCCAAATGCCATACAAGAAACTAAATCGGCTATGCTAGTTGTATTTATCTAATTGTGCCCCAATACATTTTTGTTTTTTTCCCATAATGGCTTAGTATTTGATTCAGGGGCTTGTAAAGTACAGTGAGTAGGGCGGCTCATCAGCCACACGACCAACACAGGAAAGCGGGAAACATGCCGGCAGCGCTTGCCCGCTACATTTAAGTTGTTTTACGTGCTGAGGTTTACAGGCAGTGTAGTGAGAAAAAGGCAGAACTGAGATATCGTGCCGACCCCCTTTGACAAGACGAATTGCACGTGCACCAACCTCAGCCACCTATCCTCAAGCACAGAAATTAAGGGAATACAAAAACTAATTGAACAACACAAGGCTAGGCTCACTATCTAACTAGGAATGCAGACATTGTTGTAACTTGTGTTGCTATTACATGCACGGGAGAAGCATGGGGAACATGACTTGAGTAAGCTTGTCAGTAATCTCGAACCGAAACTGATCCGAAGCATGCTATGCTGTTACTTTAGCTGATTACTTTGATATCACGTTGCCCTTTGAAGCGCTAGATTAAGAGAGTTGTCTAGCCTGCCGATTTTCATACACACATCACTTTTATATCTACAATACTTGTAAATACTATTTCTATTCATCAGTAAGCAGTGGCACTACTAGCCTAATCATTGTCCGATATTGGTAGGCTATACATGTGAATCGGTTCGGTAATGTGGTTAGAGTAGAAAGTCGCGGAAGCGTTCTGTTGGAGTTGTTTGTGCCTTGTCGTACTACTACAACAGTGTTCGCTATATTGGTTTGTGTTCGTGCTGTGCCTGTGCTTGTGTATGAGTGGTTGCCTCGAAAGGCCTAGAATAAAAAAATATTTAGTGCCCCTCTAGTTGTTAATACTACACTTTCTAGGTGGCGGAAGCTGCCGTCTGATTCAAGAAGCTGAGCGTCGAGCAGTTGTCAACGTTACCAAAACCCTCAGTTGGGAAACTCACCCCTAAAACCTGTGCAACTGGCGTCCACCAAGACCGAGCTAACTACAATAACAGCGCCACCCTTTAGCGACGAGTTGAAAAGTGAAAGTGGCTTTACATAGCTACTGCGAGATGGCCCTGCGAAATGGCACCACCGGCCCTTGCCCGACTCGACGTGCAGCTGTGCAGTTCCCGGAGTTGACTCTGCGGGAGAAATGGCGGCGTTGCGCTCGCCATTAGCTCGGTTCTCGAGTACGGATCGGATCCACTTTTTTAAAGCAGGCGGTTTCCCAATTGAGTGGTTCTAGTAACGTTGGCAGTTGTGTATTTATTGATCTACAAAAAGCTGGCCTCCAGCCCACTGACCTCCCTACCTTTTAGTTTGATAAAAATAGTAATAATTGTGCCACTTAGCCACCTAAATCATTGCTCTTTGTCCAGGAGCTGCAAAGTGCAAGTACACATGCGCACGAATGAATAAACGCATCGGTAGAGGTAGGCACAAACAAGAAGATATCGAAAGAAAAACAGCAAAAGCGTTGGTGCGAGCTGAACGCCTCAGGTCGGTATCGACGAAGGTGCCCAGTGATTCTATCGCTCTAGTACACAAGCATAATGCGACGGAAGCATGCGCATTCCTCGCGTAACGATTTCTTTTTGAGCGTTGTCCGCCGGTGGTAAAATAGTCAATCTAGCGAGATGCCGTCGGGGGCAATCGCGGCAATTCCGGCACACACACTGCCGTCCTTACAGAATAGAAGTACGATACCGGTGTTTGGAGACGGGTATTTAGAGTGTCTGAGGGCTCTTGGTACACGTCGAAGATGCATATGCGATGTGTTCTCGCACTCAGCCGAAAAGCCGTGCTGTTCGCTAGGCCTTATCAGGGAATTCGATCGTCGCTAACCGGCCGCCATGTTGTTTTAATCGGTCGTCAAATTTGGCTACCTGCTTTCGGACCACGTATGGGGTCGTCATTTTTAGCCTAGGGGTCGCTATATTTTAGAGCGCAGCTCTTAGGCGCCCGTTTCCGGCTTAAGCGGCGTCGCCGTCGCCGTCGGCGTCACCGTCGGCGTAACCGTGAGGTCACGTGACCCCCGTGATGCCGCGTGAACCCGGTGACGTCACATGACCCCCTTGAGGTCACGTGACCACGGTGACATCACATGACCCCCGTGAGGTCACGTGACCCCGTGATGTCACGTGACCAAGGTGACGTCACGTGACCCCGAGGTCACGTGACTCGGTGACGTCACGTGACCACCGTGAGGTTACGAGGGTCATGTGACGTCACGAGGGTCACGTGACCTCGGGGTTATGCCGAAAGCGATGCCGACGCCGCTCGGAGAGAGTAGCACGTAGGATGAGGAGGTGAGGAGAAGAGAGGAGGGTGTACCCTCCCCTCAGAACCCTCCCTCCTTTTCCTCAAGAGCTGCGCTGTAATTCTGTGCTAAAGGGGTTGTAAACGGCTTTTATTTCTTGACAACTTTTTATCACCCCAAAGGTAGTCACATAGACTACATTTTTTTCTTACAGTGCACTTCATTATGCGATTTGCTTGCGGGCGCCACCGTTTTGAGCTTAATTAAGAGGGGGCACAGCTGGCGATTCTGATCATTGAAACATGCAAAATCTATTTAAAAAATTAAATTGCTAAACATCCAAAAGTTTTTCTAACGCTCGAACCTCTTGTTTTAAAAGAGTTCGCAAAATTCCTGAACTTAATGACTCTTCTTTCTTTCTAGAAAACAAATTTGTGAACCATTTAGCTTTACATACGAAAGACTTTAATACAAAAACCAAAAATAAAATCGATTTTTTTGTGTGCGTTCAGTCATTTACATATTTATATAAGGCGACATTTGGGAGTGCCGTGTGGTGAACTTACAGAATGTCGTCATGTTCTGAAATCACCTTCCATGTTGACTTTCCTTCGCATAGTTCGTTCTGGTCGTTAGGCACTCTTGAACGTGGTCCTCCTCTGTACAAAACGCGTTCATCTGGCGAAACATAAAAAGCCAGTTCATCCGTTGCGATTTAAAACAAATTTGAAATGCGAAAGAAGGAAAGCAATATCATTCTGTTGAAGACATTTGTAAGATTGTGAAGTTTTTGTATATATTTTCTTGAATTTGATCAATACATAGTGCAAAAATATGGTTCAACAATGAATTCAAAACCTAAAACCAACTAGGACAGCTACATATTTTTCATCTAGATATTTTTCTCAAATATTTGTTGACGTGAACGAGTTTCTAATTAGAGATTCTAATAGACAGATTTCACCAGAAGTTACGCGACGCCACCGCTGCCACGGTTTATTGCTGTGCTTGTAGATCTCCAGTTTTCCGACAGCGTCAATACGCGTTGTGCCGGTTGTACGCCCGGCGTTTGGAAAGTTTCGGATTTGCTCGAGTCTTCAAATCGGGTATTTACTCACGGTTGTCAAAGGCGTCTTCCTGTTGTGCGTTAGCGTGCTACACTAACAGCACCAGCAAAAAGGCATCGAATCGCATGTCTTCCCGAAAGAAAGCAACCTCCGTAAAGCGTGGCCCATAAAGGTAAACAGAGCCGGAAAGAGCGGCAGGAAAAATAGTTTCTCGATTTGTTTCGCGATTGGCTTCATACTTTAGTTCACCTCATCGCACGTTAATCTAAGTGAGATTACAGGGCACGAGGTATGGTGTGGCGTGTCGAAGTGTTCTGCCAGTTAGAATCTCCCCGAGCACTTTCTGTAGTGGTCTATCTCAATCAGGACCTCAGCACTGCTTTGCGGCGGCCATTTTTAATGCACTTTTTGCTGTGTATTTTGGCGCTTACAACTGTTCATGCGACATGTTTCAAGCACAGCTGTGTCTTAAAATGTCAAGACTGTAACTATAAGAACTAGCAGTCATTCCCAATATGCATAATTTAAAATAAAATTACTTTTTTGAAGGCTGTCTTAATTTTATTCTTTCTACGAAACGTGTAAACATTGCATATTGCAATTTAAAAGTGCAACACTTACCGCCAAAAATTCAGCAAAAGAACCTCACCAACTGTGTTATGGTTTATAATACCACAACTAGCTTTTTCGCGCGTTACTGATCAATTCTGAATTAATTCAAATCGAGACCGCAGAAGAGAGCGGTCATCATCTGGCGGCTGTTAGCGTTCGGTAGTAGTGATGGGAATTGGATCATTTAACCTACTGATTAATGAAATAATGCTTGAATCGCGTTTCCTTTTTTTACAAGTTAATTGATGCAATTTCGACAAACAAAAAAGTAAATATAACGCTTTCACCACGTGGTCGTAGACGAGTACACCTGTATGAAGGCCAAATTTATGTAACATTGTTTCCTAAATTATACTGTAGGAGCGAGATTATTAACTCCAACCAAATGGAGAAGGTCATGCCTGTACCGGTTATCTCAACGCCGATCGTGTCCGTTTAGTGCAGCAAGGACTATTGTCAACAATTAAAGGTGTTCGCTAATGCCGGAGAATATCAACGAACCTCTTTGCCTCTGCGGCTGAAGTAACAATTTTTGAAAAGTAGGTGTCTCGACTGTTCTCAACTACACATCGAAGTTCATTTAAATCCCAAATTGTGCATTGCGCCGTTTTGCACTCATTGAGCAAAGGCAAAAAAATGTAATTTCGACTTTTTTGAACATCTCAATTCATATCAATGAGCGAAACCAATTATTCGATTAATTAATCGACTAAATGGCGTGGATTAATTGGGTCAAACTTTTACTCGACACCCAGCCCTAGTTCGGAGCTTGCGTAAATAAGATAAAATTGAATTGAAATTTTTACACACAAACCCATCTCGGCCTAGCGCTCTTAGGTAAATGGCATGGTTGCTCTTTTTGACAGATGCGAGATGTTACCGTGCGTAATTAATGGTCCATCTGTAGATCGTTTCTTGTTTGTGTGCAAGCCTCTGCCTGCATTCAATCTGCACCTGTGGCAGGCTATCAGTCAAAACAAAACGACTTTTAGAAAACTGTCGCTCCCCGAGAACTTTGTTAAGCTTTTATTACTTCATTGTAGATTAAACGTTATGCACAAGCCTGAGCACTACCAAGCTCAGTTTTCCATCGACACGCTTCATGCTGTTCCGCAGTGCCACACCGAGCCGGCGGTCCCTGAAATGTTCGTGTTCTTTGCCAATGAACTCGACTTCCACTTGTCTCTAAGTTGTGGCATCGTTGTTTTGCCCGTGTCCGCTGTGGGACCACCGCGTGAACGCAGTAGGTTCCCGAAGAGGAGGAAGCAGACAACGATGAAGCAGACGACCAAGCTGATTCTAAAGCGATAAAACGAATGCAACCGCTTTTCTGCGCTTGCTGAAAAACTAAGCATCACAAACAGCACAGTCATAAGGAGTACAAACATCCAGGAAAATCCAAGCTGATACCGCGGAATCCCAAATGATGATGTACGCGCAACGCAGTCTAATGCAGCCGGGAAGCCGGAGAGCGATGACTACAAGTAGCATGGAGGCGGCACCACTTCCGGAATACGCGCGCCTGCACAGTTCGCTTAGTGACATCAGTCTAATAAATACTGTCTCTAAAATTTACACTGGACCGCCACAAAATCATTTTTATACTAACAACATACACGTTTAAAAAAAATTCCAATAAAAAACTTGGGGCTCGCCTCAAGCTTCGCCCTTAAGAGTGGAACGCGATAGCGTTATCGCGATCCGTTCACAAAGCCTTCTCATATAAACCTGCTCTCGTTTCCAAGCCGTGCAAGCGTGTGCGTGTGGTCTAGACGCTGACGTCACACGTGGCTGCGACGTCATGACCTATTGATACACTAAAATTAGCAGAAAAGTTTCTGCTAAATTTAGCGGAAAAATTTCCCGAAAAATTTAGAGGGTCAATAGGGTCATTACGTCACAGCCACGTCTGACGTCTCTACACGTGACGTCACACGTTGGTGCACGCGTCGCATTATGGGATTTTTTTGTCCCACCGACGCCGACGCCGGAATTTCGGCGACACGACCTCCCAAACGTTGTCGTGTTGAGAATAATTCACGTGATGTAACAATTATTTTGAGTTAGCATCGATTCCGAAGTAAGATTTTACCTTGAGAAATTAGCCAGAATATCCTAGTATGTTTTACAGTTGCTCAAATACAACACCACATAAAAAATGTTGCCTAAAATCTATAACACGGAAATTGAATTTACAAAAATTAGCTAGCAACCGACACTTCATTACGAAAATAATATGAATGTCAGTATTTGATTGAACATCTCTTTACAAGCTAAAATCAAAATGCTTTATTATTTGTTAGCACTGAATGACCATCGAAGGCAATGCATTAAAATACTAATACAAATGGCCGAAAATAGTATAATGAATCACAGCACAAATGCTGATTTCAAGTTGACATTCTATTGAAACCTAACAAGAACTATAATCGTCTCATTCAGTCCTTTTTCTTGAAATGTCAGATACATTTGAATTTAAAGCAGGGTAATATTTTGTTCTAATACAGCTGCCATTTTGCCGCAAAATAGGAATACTCCTAAAAAATACTTACCCCTTCAACGTACGGTTGATACATGAGAGATGCCTTTGGTTTGTCCGCTTCCTCAAAGATAACGATGAAGATGGCACTTTTTGTCCGGACATAATTTACACGAGGTATGATCTTAAGGTTTTTCCCGCATTTTATGTAGGGCACGATCTTCGGTGTTCGTTAAAAATAAAACAAATACATTTTATGGTACGATAATTTACAGTAAATGAGGAATTGCAATGCAGCATTTTACATTACAGCGCATCTACTAATACATATCACTTATTAGTAACAACTCAGAGACAAAAATACCTGTCAAGTAATGTATCTTGTTTGAGCTAGAGAAATAAGGGTTGTGCTGGACGTTATCTATGTGGTAGCAAAACCTTGAACGTGTTTTACACTAAGAAAATATATTCGGAAGTTTGCTTGTAGTTATTCATACAATTGGTACGATGATATGATTGCGCTCGAAGTTTTTGTCGCAAAACTAAATTCACTGTGGAATGAAGTACTTACATTTTTGTTTCCGCACCAACGGTTGTAGACCATCTACATCCGAAATCGTACTACTGTGCTCATCCTGTACTCCGTATCGAAAGATAGCCCATTCTTTTACTACTTTCGCGGCTGAAACAACAAAAAGAAAAAGAAACGTCAAAATGGGTATTAATTAAGAGTAAAGTTTCGTAGGTATCACATTTTAACATTTACGAAGCAGTTAAAATTAAAGCCGTATAGTTAGCTTTCTTATTTATTCAAAAATGCGTTTGAGAATGTATGAAAACAAAAACTAAGTCTTTCTTTTATTACTGGTCTCAAAACATGAGCCCTTCAAAATTAAGGTGCGTGAGCGCCGCTTGCGCAAGTGACGTCTTTTTCCTCGATCCGCGTCGGTGAGACACGCAGATCCAAATCGTACGCCTTGCTTTTGGTAAAGAATTTCAAGTTGTTTTCAACACTGCTTCCGTAGTTCTTAAATTCGAACCTCAGTGATTTTACAGGTGGCGCTTCAGCTATGTTTAAGATACCCACACTAAAATCCTTTTTTTCTTTACACCCAGGTTCTTCTGTTTCCCACATATTTATTGCATTTAAATATATAACACATATTGAATAAAACGGCAGATGGTGGTTATGTAAAACCCAGCCTCGACAGTTCTTCGCTCTTTCCGATGGAATGAGGTCACATGCTACATAACTTGCCAGTCGAACAGGCTTCCTTAGGTGCACACTATTTTGCGCTTCCCTTTCTAGTACGCTGGCGTGAGCTTCAAACACTTTTATTTCACACCATTAAACTTTTTGATAACTCGTCAGAAACAAGCTGTACTACACCCATAATGCAACATTTTACGTCACGCATTCAGTGTTGTGAAGAGAGTATCTCATCCTCTCAGGTCAAATATGCAAAATCAAAAACTTTGCATAAAAATGTCATAACTTGTATTGTGTGTGACTAGTTAGATGTACCTATTCATGTATTCAACTGAATTTTATGCAAATCCGTGTCTATCAATATTTTTTGTTTTCAACACAAGACAAGGACAAGCATCGCAGTTGCATTAGTGTGCAGTGAGTAAGCCATGTTCGAGTCCTCCATTTTGCACTATCTTCTGTGCACACGAGCTTAAGAATGGGCCCTCGTTTTTATTTCAAATGAGTGGTCGGTTTATCTCTATATCGTTTTAGGGTGGAATGGGATATATATCTCTGAAAACATAACTGGCAATACAAAAAACTATTTTTTATATTCTTGCAGACTTGCGCTAGGCAATCCATGTTTCTTTGCATGTACGTCAACCGAGTCACGATCTGATTGCGATATTAAATGGATTAACGACGCGTGCGTTTTATTTGTCTGTTCTTTTTAATTAGGATACTTTTATAGAAACTCAGAGATCTACCTGTCTTAAGAGTGTAACACGGCAATGAACTGAAAGAGCGTACCTATTGTAAACCTACTAAGCATAAAAATATCGAAACCGCAATGCCAACCATTTTTTCGTAGACAGCATGTTAATGTAACATTCCAACATTTCGATTTCTCAAGATTTAAGTTTATCGTGAAATAATTGTTTTTTGTATGCTAAAGCAGTACAGTTGATCTCCTATAAGGCTTGTTTTTTTTTCGTTTTCGTATTTAGATTTGTTTAAATTATTGATGAGATAAAAGATTTTGGAATTTTTTCTAGGTACATGAAAAACGTGTTCCAAAAAAAAGTTGTGATTTTGAAAGTCGTTTTGCTGCATAAGCTTTTCTAAACATTATGAAGATAACTTTTCATATTCGTAGTTTATAAAGCTATCTAGGTATTCTGAGTAATGAAAGCAAAATTCAGCTGTAGCAAGCGACGCACACTTCTGTCTTCGTTTGTGTGTGAGGGCAAGCGCTCCTTGTATGAAGTTTCCGAAGTAAATAAAAATGGCGACACCAGTTTTATGTGAGGCTGTTGCCCCTTCGAGGATTTTTACTGTTACCCTAAACGCTGCGTTAGACTCCGACCAGCATAACCCCAACTTTCGTTGCTGTGGGAATCATTCGACGAGTCATTCCTTCCCCGCCCTTTACGGTTTCCTCTATCAAGGTCAAGTGGTAACAGAAAAGTCATCAGAGAAGTTACTCACCACTCGATTTTGTAAGACTTGTTCCCCTGTTCATGATATGTAGTGGCAGACGTATGGTGCCCCCACCCTTCCCACACAGCCCTAATCCCTCGCTTATGCCGATGTCATCGAAACGATCTTCGCTGGTGACATCAAATGGGGCTCCCTTCAGAAAACTACGCGGAACAACAGGCAGATTCTTGTGCTTGCTGTCGGGACGAACCATGAACATCACGGACTTGAAGTAAACATGTCCGTATGTTGCTTCATGCAGAAGCCTCGAAGATGCCCTGAAGAGGCCCTGTTTGAAAAGTAAGAAGTACAAGAATAACATAAAAACGGACCCTGCGAAAACAGCTTCAGTACTTACAGTATTAAGCGTCGGAGCAGAGAGAAGTAAATATAATAGACAAAAGTTCCCTTGTGCAAACGTAAGGTAGTTTAAATGTCTGTTTAAAAAAAGAAGCTTTTAATCGAGTTTTTTATTTGTATTTTGACTTTTTTAGCATGGGTAAGCCCTATTTCTCCAGCAAAATATTGAACTAATAAAAGTTGTTGCTTTCAACAATATTGTAATGTGCTCTAACAATGTGTTCTACAACTCAGAAACGAGTGTTCACCGACAAAACAAAATCTGAGACGCGTGAAGGAAGGGTACAGGTCATTGTGACAAAATCCTGTCGAAAGCCAAGCAAACACGGCCTACAACACGCTGCGAAAACAGTGTTATTTTCAAGTTTTACTTACTTTTAGGTTTTTCATCACGGTCGGATTGTATGGAATGTCCACTACAACCCCGATGTTGATGTATCCGCCATCAGTGTCCAGTTTCAATACAATCGCCATCGCAGCTGAAAGTGTGACGATAAGAAGCACTAATGCCTTCATACTCACTGTCTTCTGTAAGTAAAGAGACCACATCAAGATATTTTCACTCAAAAGCGAAACAATAAATGGTATCACGAGGGCAAACGCTGCATACCACGATACAAGTGACGACCCGTTGACGAGTTTAGTTTATTGTAACACGCGCGTCATGTTTGGGAAATACGTTCAGTATAAAACGAGGCAATGAACTTTTTAAGTACTGCGCTCTCGCTCCCAGATATGTTGCATTTCCGCTTCAGCAGATCTCGTCAGTGTGGTAAGAATTGCCTAACCTCGTTTGGATATCCATCTTCAGCAACCTGCACTCTCAATAAAGTCTGGACTTAATGAAGTGAACACTCGGCGAAACACTGGCGAACTTTACACGACGAGATTCGATGGTATGACGACAGCTAGCGCAGAAAGATTGCCGCAGGGCAACATTTGGTCACTTTTCGCTGAATTTTTGCTCCCTGGTGCTCAGGTTAAAAAAATTTACGACTTTTTTGTTCTTCTTTTTTTTGCTTTTAGCTAGAACGTCATTGGCTGTTTTTTACGGCGTATTTCGCGAGTGAAGGGTGTTTGCTACTGACGCCAAGGATTAAAGGTATTACTGTAACTTCAAAATATAAAATTAATCTTAAGTAGTCATGAAGTAAGGACCCAAGATTCGAAATCCTTAATTTACAAAGTAGTTTATAAACTTGTCCCGACCTTTTCCTTAAAACTTATGGCTGGGCATAGGCAACTCAATGCATACAAAAATGGTAGACAATGCATAGATCAAATATATTGCTATGAAGTCTCGCGCACTAGAAGGTACTTTTCTACCTTTTGCTACACCACCTGAAGCGCTAAGACGCGCAGCACCGGGTTTTTGACGCCACCTACCCAGACTTGTACGGTACTCACACAAGTGATCACATGGCTGGTAATCGATTACGTGTTCGGATACTTTTGTAATAATTTGAATAACGTTTTTAGAAACTAATTAAAAAAGCGATCGAATTACTTTTGGAAGTACTTAAATTCCTCGGAACAGTTACTATTTTTCCTCCCCTTCCTAATGGTGCCCCCTTTAGTACAAATTTCCTACAGAGGAATCCTCGGGCGAAGCCTTCGACAGGAGAATGTTTTTTTTTCCCGAAAATTAGTGCATTCAGAAGAGGCAGCATAAAGTTAAGGGTTTTTATTCAATAATTGAACAGAGCTAACAACCCTTATTCAAACCAACAGAAATATTTGCTGCATTGAAAATCTACAGTACTTTGGAAAGTAGCAGTTACTTTTTCAATAAACGATCAATTACTTTTTTTCAAGCAATCGAGTAAGGTAATTTAATAATTTTCTACCAGGAATAATTGTAATGGTATTCACTTTTTTGTAACATGGCATGTTTCAGTGGAATGCTCAGCGTTTTTCAGCGAAACAAAAAAAAAATATTGGTTAGTGTTTTCTTGCTACTTAGAGAACTAAAACACTTCCATGCTTCAAAACTGCAGTTAAATGATTTATCACTAGTCATATAAGTTCTGCTCAGTAAATTTTACAAAGAGTAAAGCCAATCGTACGAAGACGACAGTCTGGCGCTACGAGCTCACTTCCCTGAAAAGCGTGGGAATCATACCCAAAATGCACTAACATCCCAAACGGCTGCAGCTAGGAATAGGGAGCCCCTCCCAGGTAGCAAAGTCTTTTGTGCCGAAATCTGGTTTTTGCATAGCAATTTAGTGCCCTTACTTATCTCAGAAGGTCAAGGTATAACCTAAATTTATATTCTATGGTCAGAGTCTGGGAATTTTGGCTCAAAATCGCCAAACAATTTTAGCAGAGCTTCTGCGCCCCCTGGTTTGTTCGTTTGTCATCTAGCTTTTTGGGCTACGTTTTCTGATACAATTCCAGAATTACACTTCACTCACAGTCGATCAGTTCCCACCTGGCGACTTTGGTCCTAAATTGCCAAACAAGTTACCGAATTAGGCTTCATTTGTACTTGTTCTGTTCATACGTGGTATCGTTGGCTCATGTCTGGTACTTTCCCAATTATGTGGTAAACCACAGAAGTGCGACGAAAAAACAAAGAAAAAGTAATATGGCACTAACAGATTACTTGATGCAACACCTTAATAGGCTAAAGTTAGGCCCCTGGGATTGCTAAACTTGGGACAAGTTAAAAGTTTCTTCGAACGTCCTGCGTTCTTAATCAGATCTATTTTGTAATTTGTGTGAAAGAAAAGAAGCCTTGAACCCATAAAAAAACATAAAAAATAACATGCTAGACCAGCTAGGCCAACGCATGCTGCGGCCATAAAATTATATAATAAACGCTATGGTTCGTTAACGGTTAAACTTACACAAGAAGCTCCGCCTTCAGCGCGAGCTTTCTGCCATTGCTAACACAAGTGTGAACGCGCAGGCACGCGAAACCAAAGCACTGCGGAAGCAAGCGAACTCGCTCTGAAGGCGGAGCTTCTAGTCTCAGCTTAAAGGGGCACTGGCATTCCAAAGATTTTTTTTTTGTTTATAATGATGCAAGTTGTATAGTCTGTTTCACCTTATGATATACCGCGAGAAAGGCTACAAGCGCGAGCTCCTTGCTCTAGGGCACATCACGGCGGCACAAGCTCTCGTGTGTTAAGAGAAGCTCTCAACGCTATTAAACTCACTGGATCCTGGGAAAGTAGCGCCATTGCCTTCCCTACCTGCTAGCCGGACACAAACGGATACTAACAGACAGACGACCCAAACCTCGCAAGGCGATTGGCTAATCGGTCTACGTTGCCATGGGAATCGCCATCTTGGTCCATTTAAATCTTCGAAGCTTCCAGAGGGTCGTTCTAAACCAGTCGCGTTAAGATCACCATGGAGCATCATCGTAGTGGAAGCGTTCCTCGCCAATGTAAGAGTCTTTGGCCCTCTGTGTGCAATCAACTTATTAATCATACCCATCTCCATGGATCTCTTACAATTATATTGTTCTTCTAGCGTATTTCAAGACAGTAAACTTATTTTTCAGTGCCTCCAAGCACCGACACAGCATCTGGTGGTGGTACGAAGGTGTACGCTTGTTTCGCCGGTGTGTGGTTAGCGAAATCTCGGTATACAAAAAAGGACTGCATAAAGTTACCCGTCACCAGCGAATCTAGATCGGCTCACCAAGAACGGAGGGGTCAAGGAGAAATTGCTCATTTCGCGGACCAAGATGGCGACCACGCGGGGAGCTTGGCGTTACTTTCCCAGGCTGCAGTAACTTTAAACGCTATAAGCTCGCGCTTCTAGCATTCTCTGCGGTACAGCCACCGTGGGTACAGCATAAGGTGAAACGGAGTATAGTCATCAACAAATAAAAAAATATAAAACGAAAAATAAATATTACGCGCGCGCGAGCTTTTTTTTTTTCTGGTGTTTTTCTTGCCCGCTTCTGAACTCCTCGCTTCTTTTGATTTGTGACACAAAATATTATGAAATTTAAAAGCTTTGTAAGCGAGATTTTTATGACATTTAATAACGGCATTCGTAAAACATGTTTTTTAACTCAATTGGGACCGCCCTACGACCATTCATTTTGAAATACCGAAAATTAGAGTCCGGTGTGAGGTCGCCTCCTGGCTTTTTATCCTCCCTCCGGAAACATGACGGCGGTTGACATATGTAGCAGGGGATGATCGGTGAGTCAGGGAATCGAACAACGTGGTTTTTTTAGGTGTCCGATGACCTCTACGACTTCCAAAACGAAATCGTCAAACGGTCAAAACAACTGGGTTTGGCGTCTGTGTATCGTAGTTTCGGTTTTGACTCCGCTGGGGCAGCCTTTCACGCAGAACCGCTGGGGCAGCCTTTCACGCAGCCGGCCTTTCACGCAGTCGAAGATAACTGCGTCAAAGACAACTGCGCGTTATCTTCGACCTCGCACCGTTTCAAAGCATTTGAGATCGCTAAAGGGCACAAAATAACTTCACACTCGAAAGTCAAGTGTCGTCTGCTCGCAGCGATAGGCAGGCACGTACGGAGGAAACCGATCGTTCGCGGGACGCCGGCGAACACGACACTTGGGGTGGCGGCGGTTCGGAGGCGTCAGAGAAACTCGACTCGCAGGACGGCTCAACATTTTACGTTACTGCACTGGCGCGGATCGCACGAGAACTTCAAATTTGGCATTTGGAAATTGTTTGTTTGCTTTACAAATACTGAACTCACAAGTTTCGAATGTTGAGGGTAACGTCCAGGCATCGGTTTGAATCGGTTCAGATAATGAAAAGCAAACAAAAAAAAAGAAATTAAAGCTGTTTACGCTCTGTAACGAATTAGAGCGCAGCTCTTGAGGAGGAGGAGGGAAGGGTGCTGAGGGGAGGGTATACCCTCCTCCCTCCTCCTCACCTCCTCATCCTGCCTACTATCCTCCCTCCGAGCGGCGTCGCCTTCGCCTCACGAGGGTCACGTGGCCACACGAGAGCCACGTGACATCACCGGGGTCACGTGGGTCACTTGACTCCCGTGGCGTCACATGACCCCTGTGAGGTCACGTGACGCCGACGATGACGTCATCGCCGTCTTTGCGATGACGTCATCAGCAACGTCATCAGTGACGTCACATGTGCCATCACGTGACGTCATCGTAATTGTCACCGATGACGTCATAGTTATCGTCACTGATGACGTCACGAGTGACGTCACAGATGACGTCATCGTCATTGTCACCGATGACGTCATAGTTATCGTCACTGATGACGTCACGAGTGCCGTCACGGTTGTCATCCTCACTGATGACGTCACCGTCATCGTCATTAATGACGTCATCCGTGACGTCACCAGTGACGTCACGCGTCCCACAATGCACCACGCGGTTACGCGGACGGCGGCACCGCTCAACCCGGAAACGGGCGTCGAAGAGCTGCGCTCTAAAATAATCTTGACGCGTCAGTCTCTTTTTTAGGGTGGACGGAATATAGAGATACAACTGGCGCTATACTCCCTTTCAATCAAAGTGTGAGCGAGGCCTAAGCTACAAGTGCGAGCATGTGGCCTTCAACAGTGCTTGCACTGCATAAGCGCGCGTGCTTCGCAGGGGCGCTGAAAGCCCAGAGCTCACTTTTGTAGCTGCTGCTACGTTCACAGTTGAAATGAAACGGAGTATAGTGGCTGGTTTTGAAAGGAAGGAGACTACCTTGAAATTGACTTCCGATAATGCCTTTATATGAAAAACGTTGGTGCATTTTTTCCCTGCGCTGAATTATAAAAGCAAATATCTCTATATCATTGGCCAAGACGTTCGGACTTGTCGCCACAGCGAAGAGAGCGGACCTTTGTTGCGAGAGACAAGATTGAAAAATTCACAGAAATATAATTATAGTAAATATCAACATTATCTCCCGGAATATAATAATAGGCATACAGAGGTACAGTCGGCACGGAATGACACGCGAACAGTGGGTGCATGGTTTTCGCTAGATGCTGCACCACCTGAACCAGAAAGGAGCTGCAAGAAGATGGCTCCTCCTTCGATGTGTTAGACTCTTGCTCAGTGCATCCAAACCTTCGGTGTTGCGTCTCTAGGCGACTCAGCGTGGGTCGAAAACCATGCGCTCCTTGTTCGCGTTTCATTCCGTGCCAACTGTACGTGAGAGAAGAAATTTCATTCTGGTCAGACGATTTGTATGACTTCCTGAGCGAGGGGCAACTGCCCCAAAAAACGTTCGGACTTAGTCGCCACAGCGGAGAGGCGACTTATCGTATAAAGGACGAGAATTAAAAAAAAATCCCAAAAAAGAATTATAGTAAACATCAGAATTCTCTCCTGTAATGTGATACTATACATACCGAGCTATGTGTTCAAATGCGAAAGCAGTATAGTTCCGCGGGTGATGTTTTCTAGCAATGTTTCTACACGTACTAAAGTTTAGGACGACGTCCCAGAGATCGACGCCCAGTAAAGCGTCAAGGTCGACCTCTAGGATGACGTCGAGGACGACGTCGAGGACGACGTCGAGGACGTCGTCTAGGACGACGCGGAGGATGACCTCAAAGACGGCCTCAAGGGCGACGTCGAGAACGACGCCTAGATGGCAACGTCTAGGACGACGTCGAGAATGACGCCTAGAGGACGACGTCTAGGACGACCTCGAGGACGACTTCAAGAACGACGCCTTGAGGACGACGTCTAGGACGACCTCAAAGTACCGGTTGACGACGTCAGACCTCAAAGCGTAACGTTAGGCCTAACGTCAGGCCGGCGCATACTCTCGCCCCCCCCCTTCACGTCAAGCCTCCGCGCGTACCGGTTGACGACATTAGACCTCAAAACGTGACGTTGGACCTAACGTTAGGCCTAACGTCAGCCCAGCGCATACCCGCCCCCCCCTCCCCTTTACCGCTGCGCCGCCAGCAGCTCGGCTGTCTCCTTGGCAACGATGACCCCGTTGCTATGGGGCCACATGACGCGTCGCATCTAATGGGAATTTAGGTCTCATTACACTCAGCCAATGGTGTTTTTCGCCGACTTCACTCCATGGGACAGTTAATGCTTTCACAATAATACATATTTAATCTGTTGAAATAATAAATAGTGGCGAAATTTTTTGAGCGGGAAATCCCCATGCTGGCCGAACCATGTTTTCACGCTACGGCAGGCCCTCGATTATTACGGAACTTTAGACCTCGATAACTCAACATTGAACGTAAAGTTTGAAATGCTCTCCAGGAATCAATTAAAGCTAAGATTAATAAAAAAAAGTCGTAGTTGATTTCAAGTGACTGTGGCGCCAAGATTTTCTTCCTGGGAGGTGAATGTCATGGTCTCTTTTTTAATGGGGGTCTATGGCAACCCGTTCGTTGATTCAGGAAGAAAATATAATGATTGTGTGGCATTGAATTTTTTTTTAAATAGGCGTGCTATTAGGTCAATATTTTAATGTTCTGAATGCAAAAGAATCTGTGGGTTTTTAACTGAATTACAAAAATATAATTTTTCTTGCCCATTGAGTTAAGCTGGGGCGCTGACGTGACTGCCTAGGGATGGCGTAAGTTGTAAGCAGCGGCGTGTCCCGGATCTTGGGGATGCCTCCCGTTTTTCCTCTTCCGACACCAGTGGTATGGTAGAACGCTCCTCGACCTCGAGTTGTGTCGGCTTCAGTGCTTTTTGCTCGGCGTTTCTTCCGTCCCGGAAAATAAACCTCCAAAGCAATTACAAACTAAAAAATTCTAAAGCTGCAGGCGAGCTGGTGTATGTTGATCATGGTACAAAATCCTGAAACTGGGAGCAAATTCGAAAGAAAAAGTGTAAAAAGAAAGAAAAAACGGGAACAGGACAACGTCTCAAACTCAGCTGAGTTGAGTTTGAGACGTTGCAACCTGAGCTGAATTTGAGACGTTGTCCTGTCCCCTTTTTTCTGCCTTCTTACATTTTTTCTTTCAAATTTCATTCCCAGTCTCAGGATTTTGCACTCATGTACAAACTAAGCTTACTACATGCCAGCGTCACTCGGGCGGCGTTCGATCGGATTACTACCATCGTGCAAGGGGTAGGGAGGCAGTTTGCCAGATCGTTCAAGGTTTTTCTGAGCCTCAACCACCTGCCTGCTCCTGGCCGTTTCGAACTGGATGAGTATCGTTAAACAGTGCGTTCGTGTGATCATAACTGCGTGATGCACATTAAAGACCCCCTCCCCCGGGCTGGCGGTCACAATTACTGATCCATGGTCACACGTCACTCTGCACTGGCAAATATTCCAGCACATCCGGGACACTCGTCGTCTCATTTAATTGCCTGACCAACTTCGCGCAGTTTAAATATCCCACCCGAACTTTTCTAAACCTGATTTTGTGAAAACCATTGAGTCGCGAAAACGTTATTTGAAACTGAAACTGTGGAGGAACATGAAAACCGGACTTTGAACTTTGCACACTTGAACTTAAAAAAAATTCGGAACCTTGGAAGTTTTTTTTTCTCGAATTTAGCCATAAAAGAGAATCGAAACCTTCGAACTTTTCGAACTTTATGTAGAAAGAAAATCAAAATCTTCGAATTTTTCGACCTTCATATTCAAAGAAATTTGAAATCCTCAAATGTTTTGAACTTTAGATCCAAAGAAGATCAAAACATTCGAATCTCTCGAATTTCAAGTTAAGAATTAAAGTCCGAAGTCTTCGAATTTCTCGAACCTCAAGTAAAATGAATACTCGAAAAAATCGAACCCGAACTTTTAGAAACCGTGAAAGCGTCGAACGTTTCGAATTTGAAACTCCACGTTGTTTGAAAGTTTCGAACTTTTCGAATTCGCACCTCGGTACGGTCGAAAATATCGAAATCGTTCAAAATCGACCTCAGTTCGTTTCGAAAATATCAAAATGTTTCAAATTCGAGCCTAGGGTGGTTCGCGGCATCGCTGGTAACGTCAATCCAGTGTAAACTTCACTATGATTCCTCCCCCCCCCCCCCCTCCCCGCTTTTAGAGTATATTTGCATTTAGTCCTAGATTCTCGCGCGAACCGCCCGGACACAAAGATGAACGCGTCCCGATTGCAAGCAAAGGTGTTTGAAGCCGTTATGAAAGTAACGGATTACTTTTTGGTGTAACGGTCACTTACTGTTTCAAACGGATAATTTTAATTGTAATTAATTACAATTTAGCATCGAGCAATAGTAAATGCGGTTCCTTAAGTTTCTAACACCATGTAAAAACTGCTAAGTCCCCTGGATGTGTTTGTCTCGCAAGTAGCGTGAAATCCGCCAATACGCGAGTCGTCTGTGCCTCGTGCGACCCTTGAAAGCAAATGGTGGCACTGCACTGAAATAAGCGCAGTATATGGAAGCGAATGCCGGTGGAGCACTTGCTCGTTGGCACGTTGCTTGTGCGTTTACACAACAACCGTTGGCAGCGCTTGTAAGAAACTCCAAGCGCGAGTTTTGTCAAGGAGCTTTAGCCAATGCCACCTAGGAGGTAAGGCCTGCACTTTTCCCCCTCAGACGTCATCACTTGGGAATCCACGCAGCGCCATTAAGCTCGCGTCAGCGTCGCTGCCAACGCGTTGTGCAGCGTCTCACAACGAAAGCGACGCAAGCACGCGGCGACGCCAAGACGGACGCGTCGGTCGCTTTGTGGCGACTCTTGACGAGCTTCGGCGTATTGGCCGCTCAGGGCTGGTCGGAGACTCATAGCGATGACGTCATGAGCGAGCCTTGTCTTTTATGCTGTATTGACAGAGGGGACAGCCCATCGGGGCCCGCGGTGCAATGACGTTACATGCAAGCCACGCATTTTCGGCGTAAAAGCAAGCTCTGTGAACGCCATTCTAGGATATTTCCCAATCTACAGCCCCGCGGAAAGATTTGACAAAGCAGCACGATTTTGTTTGTCGCTTCGGACAGCGAGCAGCTCGCGTACCACACGTCCGAACGGTGAAGTGGGCACCGGTCAGATGGATTGTAATGGCACGTTTTATGTATAGCACATGCATTCTACGAATCTCTGAACGAAAAGCTGAATATGGTGCTCATTGGACGCCGTATTTGCGGTGACTGCTCAAAGCGCAGGCTCGGGATGAGTTCTCATTTATGGTCTCCCGAAGGATACAATCTGGATAGTGTGCAATGTGCGTGTTGGAAGCCTTGTGGAAGCTTGCCGTCAGCAAGTGCTCAGCACCAGCGACTTCCGCCTATGACGACTAGTAAATACCGCCTCTTGCACACACAACGATTGTGAAACGGTTGAAGAAAAAAGTACACTCTCCCATTCCTTTTTGGGGGAAGAGATTTACAAAAAGAAAGTTCAATAAAAAGAAAACTAGACGTATCCTGACATAACATTAGAAAAAAAAAATAACAGTTTTTAAGGACATCTCGAACGCAACCGCACGAAATACAGATTTGTGTTCGTAGCCTTATTGTTTGAATGCGTACTTCACGGCCATGGCTGTTTCGCTATCTTACTGATGTCTCCTACCATTCCGGAGCAGTAAAGCATCATTGCAAGGCGAATGTATTCACCTACTCCAAAACGAAGAACGAATGAAGATAGACACAGCTGATTGAAAGGAATATTGAAAGAACCTTATTGGGAAACCTCGTTGTGGTAACTGAGATTTCGCTTCTCGAAGATTTTGAGGCCGTGAAAGAGCCGAGCCCAGTTTCAACATACGGCGCAAGCTTCAAAGGATAATTGTGAAGACTTACCAAAAACAGGGGTCCAGCAACGGTCACTCGGAAGATCGCAAGCCGTTTGATGCACAAGCTACCGCGTGCCAATGCGCGTGCCGCCTCGAGAGCGAACCGTGTCGCCACAGTGCGGCCGAAATTGGAAACACGCGAACGCGGGGAAGCCGCCGTGCGTTGTCTGCTACGGGCGCGTGTTCAGAAGCATGAATTTCGACGACGCAAACCCGTTTCCCGCTGAGCTTGACCCTCCTTATTAAATGTTTGATGTTTTTGTTGTCGTTTCTAGTTACCAAAGGTTGTGTTCTATCGTATAATATGCGTAGAAATTCAGCCAAGCGAGTAATATTAAGTCGGAAGCTTGCATAATCTTAGTGTTTTGATGTGTATACAACAGCTGTCCCACGCATTTTTGTTATCTCGCACAAACCATAGATTTAATAAAACATTAAATGTTGATTGGAGCTGTGGTTTGGATTATAAGATTAACCCGACTGTATCGCTACCTTTTAATAGACTAATCAATCAATAAATCAGTTCGTTTATTTTTTGACGGTCATATTGCATAAGATAATAAAACTACACATTTGTTTTTGCTATTTTTACTATGTCATAAATGGTACATTGCATTCCCATTTTAAACTTCACGTTTGACGCCTACAAAATATGAACACGGGAAGCCTTTTAAAGTGAAGCAATTTTTAAGTTATTATATAAACAGTATAACCATCCTCGGTGACAATCACAAGCACGTTAAAGTGGTTTACCGTGCAGGTCTGTGTCATAAAATAAATAAAAGACCTCGAAAATATTAAAGCTTGCATTTTTTACTCCTTGTGGACTTTCTCCAACACAAAATTCCGACTAAACGAAAAAAATAATAAATAACGCATTACTTGAATAATCTGAAGGTTAATCGACGAACTGCCCAGTCCCGATGTATCTTAGGTGGGGGCAGAGGGTGATCGGGGAGTCTTGTGACGGTCGTTAGCCCTCATCAGTAAAAGAGTGTTGCTGCGGCCGATGCTATCTATGTCGTGGTGAGAGTCGTTTGTTGGAGTTGCAGAGTCTACTGTGCTTGAATAGATGATTATTTAGCCAGTAATTTATACTATTAGCCTCTTGACATCCGCGGCTCTCACCAAGAAAATTTAATCGGGTGAACCCAAGAGCATGTAGTACTACGAACGCTGCTGCGTTGCTCGGTTACACTCGTTTGTCACACTCGCAGCATGATATATTAGAACAGTTTGTTTCACTTGTTTCCGTTTTCCTTCCAACGTGCAGTTTCCAAATCGTAACTAGAAGAGACACTCTCTCCTCATCGGAACGTAGTAGAATTGTTCAGACTCCGGAAAACTTACCCACACCACGGCACAGTAAAGGGAAACATTGGATGCAGCGGAACTCGACTGCACTGTAATTTCAATACAGCAGTAACCTCTCTTCAAGCTAAATATTCATACTCCTGCAAAAGCTACAAGTAAAAAAAAAATGCGTCGAACATGTGCTTCTACAGGTCACAGGCCACAGTACCAGTATTATGTTGTCCGGTTTGGACTTCATTGTTTTGTTGTATTCCCACGCTGGTGAACCGATACATCTATTAAAAAAATTAACATAAACAGTGCAGTTAAACCGGAGACAGACATCCGTCGTGGTGATCCATGCTTCCCAACGTCTGCCTAGAGCATACGACGCACCCACAGGAGCGATTATTTAAATTTAAGCCGTAAGCTGGTAACACGATTCGATCTTCACTGAAGCACCGAACAGTACCGCACCAGTTTTCGCTAGAATTGCTTTTCCACCGATACTATGCGACAAAATAAACGCAAGAATCTACGGCGTCTCGCGCGCGAACGTGGAGAGTCTATGGGGCGGCCCTGCTTCTATCCCCGCCTTGATGATGATGATAGCGCGACAGTAGCGCCACCTCTAGGTCGATCTCGAGGCCAATAGCAGTGAAGCGAAGCAGGCAGACGAGAAAACCTCCCCCTCCAGTCACCCTAATATAGGGTCGCTGCTCTCGACTTAACGCACGCTATCAAAATATTAAGAAGGGCCAGTTGGGTATACATACTAAATTACAAATAACGCTAAGACAAGGACAGACGAAGAAGTGGACAGGACCGGCGCTAACTCATAACTCTCGGTTTTATGTACAACGAGAAAGAACAAGGTGAAGGAAGTGGATGAACCATTATACATGACAATCTTTTCATTTACTACATCAGTACATTCGTTTACGTTCATTTACATTTACATTTTTTCATTTACATTCATCAGTACTTGAACCATTTTACATCACAATCTTCGCAATTACGTTTGCACAAGAGCGCGTGAGGTGGGGCACCGGTGTCGGTCTTCGCGCTCGCGCCGGTATAGCTTTGCCTGTGGTGCCCGTTGGGTGTAAAACGTATTATAGGCTGTACTAAGCACTGATCGGCGGCTGATGAGTGATCACTGATATTTTTTCACTCTTAGTTTCGTCTTTCACGGTCTAGAGGTTATTTTCTATCCCTTCAAAAAATAACGTCGTATATGGTTCACATTCATTACCTTCTGTTTAATGTTTTAATATTTCTGCATTTGCTCAACAGTGTTTTAGTCCTATTAGTCTAACAAGCCCTTTTCTTAGAACGCCCCGGATAGAAATAGATATATTTCTTCTCCTTTTTGCAACACAAGCCACTTCCTTCAGCTTGTTTGTCGCGTTGTACATAAAACCGTCAGTCTGTAGTTAGCGCCTCTACCTGTCCACTTTTTCGTCTGTCCTTGTCTTTGCGCTCTTTGTAATTTAGTATTAAGGCACAGTGCTAGGGCAGGCAATTGTTGGCTTCAAAATACGAGCGTTCTGGGTTACGAGGATTACGGGCTGGGCTAGGCATCTTTCAGCACGGAGTTATGACAATGCACGTAGACATTATATTATAATAAAAGGCATCATAAGAACCTCAATAGCATGCACTGTAACGACGTCCGGTTGTGTTACAAAAGCCAACAATTATACTATGCTGACGGATACCCTAGTTAGACGAAAGCACTATTAAAGGAATGCTGAACCGATATTTGAAATCTCATAATTATTGCCCGAGCGGGCTTCACGGGATGGTACTGTACCTAAAAACGATATTCAATCAGACGGATGGTGCCCGAATTATTGTATTTCTTTGAATTAAGAGCGAATCATCGGCCGGAAGCCGCCGGCGCGAGCAAGTCCTTCTGGAGAGCAGGCGTAGCGGAACTGACGTGCGCATTCTCGGCGCCTCCAGCGCCCCTGGTGCCTCCGCCGCATTCTCCTCGTTCGTTGGTGCTCGCCTTGATTCTTCGCTCGGCGGCTGTTCTAAAGCGGCTGGTACTGGTGTTTCGGAAGTTATGCCGCGGAACTGCTGGTGCTGCTGCTCCTCGCTGCTGCTGCGGCTGCCGAGGCTGCTGCTACTGCTGCTGCCGACGATTTTATACGTCGCCATACTAGTAAAGAGATCGCAAAAGGCAATGCCGAACGCCGACCAGCCGAGGTCGCGGAAATCCAAAATATGGGGCAGAGCCCGCGTGGTGCTATGCTCTGTTTCACCTTGTGTTGTACCGCAGGAAAGGCTACAAGCGCGAGCTCCTTGCTCTAGGGCACACCTCGGCGGCACAAGCTCTCGTGCACCAACGGCAGCTGCCAACGCTATGAGCTCGCGCTTCTAGCCTTCGCTGCGGTACAACATAAGGTGAAACGGAGTATAACAATAACAACCGCCACCCGGCTTAGCGCCTGGCTTGGCTTGGCTCCGTCTGTCTTTTAAAGCGAATGAAAATGCGCACGTCACGAAGCAGGCTTTCCACGACGCTCACCAGGGTCGCGTAAAATTGTATTTTTCGTGTTTATTCAATTTTATACGCCTTCTCCGCTCAAAACAACGTCATTTTAGAAGTAAAAGGACATGCTATGTATACCATTGCGACCAAGAATGTTCACCCCAAAATTTCGGTTCAGCATCGCTTTAAATGCCGATTGAGCCAACGACAGTTGACT
>JAZHYW010032934.1:0-40241 GCA_037355805.1 Ixodes ricinus
ACAAAGCAACAATTGGTTCTGCCCGAATTTTTTTTTTTTTTTAGATAACGCAGTTATAGTTTTTAGGGTAAAAGCGCTAAAATAAAAACAACGGACAAGTGAAAGAGACGAGGAACACAGCGCTGTGTTGTTCGTCTCTTTCACTTGTCCGTTGTTGTTTTGTTAGCGCTTTTAGCCTCGGAACAATGAATCACCAACTAGCCCAAGTGCGTGCTCTTCTAATGCAATCACATCGTTAGACGCACTATATCGCCAGACAATCATTTCCACTCTCATGAGCCGATAAATACATCCCCCAGTTGTTTTATAAAGAAATATCTGTAACTCATCTCTCGCCAAAACGAGGCACACAAGAGGTACACCATCTGATTTTTGTTCTACGGATTAGATGTGCGCGTATATGAACTCTGTCGCTGCCGTTGACGCAAGTCGACCGCTGAGGTGAGCATACTCAAAGTGCCTATAATCATGAATAAAGCATACTTTTGAAAATTTGAAACTTTGGAAGCATAAACTTGCTAAAACGTGTAATATTTTGGTGTGTAGAGTTTTGACAGGTAATCCTTATGACATGTATAAAATAATTGATGGATTTTTTTAAATCTTTATTATATAGTACGGTCGCCATGTTGAATTGTGACCTAGTTGAATTGGGCAACAAAAACGTTCAGCCTTTTCACTCTGGTAAAGAAGGAAGACCAGCGGAACTGTACAAAGTGTCACAAAAAAAATACAGTGTTTGTTTCTTTTATCGCAAAAATAAACTAGGCATCGCCGAACGCTCATTCTCCGCCCAAAGGTAGGGCTAAAGGTCACAACCAGATTCCATAGTTTCAGCCCGATGCGATACCTTATTCGAAAGTTAGTAGTGTTTTTCTGAAAAGTTCAATGGAAAAATGGCGGCCGGAGGAGTTTTCGAATACATGGGGCTCTATGGCACCAGAAACCGAAAACTGGCAAAAATGGACTCCATTTTCCCATTGAAATTTTCAGAAAATCACTTGTAACTTTTGAATAAGGTGTCCGTTCGGGCTGAAAGTTTGGCATCTGGTTGTGACCTCTAGCGCTACCTCTGGGCGGAGAATGAACGTTAGGCGGTGCGTTATTTATTTTAGCGGTAAAAAAAAAACTGTAATTTTTTTGTGACATTTTGTACAATGGAAATTAATGGCCGGCCGCAAGTCGGCAAGCCAGAGTGGAAAACCTGCCGCCATCTATGAGCGACGGCGGCAACCAGATACGTGGCTTGCCGCCGTCACTCATAGATGGCGGTAGGTGTCCAGAGTTCGGTGTCTTCCTTTCTTGCGGTGGACACGATCCTGGGGAAACTAGCCCTTAACAGCTTCGCTGTAAAAATGAAGTAGAGTTTCTACAACTAGAATAGAATAAAATATACGTCGATAGGATATTCGTCACACACACACGCACACACACTTGTATCCGTGACGGCGCGCCGCGGAAAACAACAAACAAAACAAACAGAAGCGTCGGCAACAGACGGAGGGAGAGCGGAGCATCAAACCGTCAGACGGAACCTCACGCCGACAACGACGTCCGTGCGCCAGAAGGGAAGGAAAGGGCGGTCGTAAACGCGCGCTGAGTTACGACGACGTGGAAGCCGCCGCGACCGGCACGCAACCGCCAGTCCCACATCGAACCGTGACGTAGCTTCGGTTCCGACTGCTGTTGTACGCGGCGGTCGGTCGGTAGTCCTCGTCAACCGGGACGTGATCCGACGAAGATTTAGGGCCTCGTAGGAGGTGTCCCGGATGGAGCGGCGAGGTTCCCACACGCCCGACAGGTCCATTGTTAGCGCGCTTCGTGACGCGCCAAAAAAACAAAAAACAGCCAGAAAAAAGAGAAAATTACGACTATGCTTTGTTTTACCTCGCGATGGGCCGCGGGGCACACGCTACGAACCATTCCAGCCTATGCACTGCCTTACGAGTGTCACGTGGCCTTGGTGAGGGCGCAGCGGTGCGCCGGGTGGGTAGTCACGTGGTATGTTGACGGAGCTGGATTGGCTGGAATGTAGTTCGTAAGAGCGTCCGCTGCAGTCGATAGTAAGGTGGAAACGGACCACGGCACGCCGATGCAGGAATCGCGCGAGGATGAAGCTGTCCAGTTGGGTGTCACTGGAATTTCATTCCTTTTTTGTTGTTTTGTTTTTGGCGGTTGTTTCTGACACAATTCGGCGTGGTAACTGGGCTTTTTTATTTTTTTTCCTAACGTAAATTTGTTTTTTGGTGTTTATTTTTGGATGGGAGTTGCTCGAGTATGAGTGAAGCCGGTGAAAACAATGACGTAAACAGGCGGCAGAGCGGTACATAAGCGATAAATGGCGAGCGAACGTTCAGCGGTACAAAGATAAGAAATAGTTGTTTGGTTAGGCTCGCGCCTTTATGGTCGCATATATCGCCCGAAAACGCCTCGTTATCGTGACTGCTATCGACGCTAATACTATCAGTTCCGGCATCGAACGTAGCAACGTAGCAGAATAAAACAATCATAAGCGTCTAATAATCTCGAATACATATCATCATATTAATGCGAAACCATGAACGGCGTCTGTAACCGCGAAAAACGGCACCTAAATTGGCTGCGTCGCGTCATAGCCGTTGCTTTGTCACGGAAGCCGGCGTGGCCGCTCGACGTCAAAAGGGACGCGCCTCGCAAATAAAACACAAAGAAAAGCACAGCAACGCAGATGCCTCGTCACGGAAGCCGACGAGTGCGCTCAAGATCAAAGCGGACGCGCTTCAAAAATGAAACGCAAAGAAAAGCGCAGCATTGCGATGCTTCGTCACCGAAGCCATCATGAAGCCGGCAAGGTTCTCCGCGCCTGCGCAGTGGGGGACCGTGACGTCACCGACGCAGCGCCGCTTGTGAGAGGAAGACGTAGCACGCTGCTTGTAGGAATGCTTTCGCATTCCTACGGGTAGGCGGTATTAAGTGTCTCTACCGAATTTTTTGTCACTCTATTACGTCACTATATCTATTTCGCTTTCTACCGATTCATCAAAAAATTGTGCGGCGTACATATTTATAAAATCTTTTCTTTTTTCTATCTACAGAACGCAAAAAAAAAAGAACCCTAGATGTAAATTATCGAACTGTCAAAAACTAAATCGCAGAACTTGAGCTGGAGAATATTACGAGAGCTCTTCAGAGCGTTGTCAGACACGACTGCGAAGTCGCGTATCGGTCCCTTAAAATGGCGCACGGTTTTGAGTAAGCCTCCATGGCGGAAAAGAACGTTCTGACAACAGAGCACTTTGGCGATCGCTAACATGGTTTCGGTATAGGTCTCGGAAGTGCGTTTAAGTGCGCCGCACGCCGCTCGTGAGGGTAGTGACACTAAAGCTCAATAGGGTGTAGGCACTCCCCTTAGTAATAAAGGTAAACGCAAGTTCCATTCGCTCTTTGCAAGCCTTTTGGAAACACCGATCCCAAAAGACTGTTATTTAGAGCGGCCTGCTAACTTTTGGCTAAGGCGATCGGATTGTCGAAGCCTCGGAGACCGGAAAATAAATAATCCAATGTAAACGACTAAATTTAAGAAATAAATCGACAACTGTTTGAATAAATAAACTGAAATTATAGTAAAAATAATTTAAAAAAATTAAGGTGAAGAAATACCTATACTTCCTTGTGAAGTTACACATTTATCTAATAATGAGATTAAACAAATTGACCCGGAAAACACACCAGACATAAATGAAGAAAAATAGAAAATTTGCCATATTCACAAAGGACAGAAGACTACATTAGAACGGTAGAGCTCGTGATCAAAATATGCGATCATTATGATGCGAGACAATAATCACAAAGGGAGTATATAACACGCGTAGGAATTTGAAAGCGGTTAAAGTGACATACCAGAAAAGACTACTAGCCTTTGTGATCGTGGTTATGACAATGTGCAATAAATATGGCTCAAAACTATATCAGCGGGACATCAATGAGAACGGATACGATTCGTTTGCTGCTCGTCGCGGCGCCGTTTCCTTACGTGAGCTCATTCTTGCGCCGACATCAGCAGCCCTGCAGTGCCAGGAGCGGGCCACGGGCCGCAACTCGTTGGAAGAGCCGCGGGCCGCTCGGAAGGCTTCCGCGGGTCAGATCTGGCCCGCGGGCCGGGGTTTGAAGAGCCCCGATCTAGAGGAAGGTCGCCTGTGCCTCTCAACTATCCATATGCCGGAGCCGTACAAGGCAATGTTCAGCGGCTACCATTCCTCGCTGAGCTACGCGGCGTGCAAGTTCGTCTGCTTCCGCTGGGGGGTTGAAGTGACGTCAGACCGCCGAGCTCTGATTGGCTCTGATTAAGGGAGAGTGGGCAGACCCCAAGGCAGCTTGCTATCCTTCAATCAGAGCCAATCAGAGCTCGGCGTTCTGACGTCACCTCAACCACCGCAGTGGAAGCAGACGAACTCGCGCTCCGTATTGTGTGCTGTCCATGGTATGGTACGGTCCACCACAAAAGTCCCATTCGCGCTTCGCAAGCCCGTCGTTTGCTGAAGAGATGGAATGCGGCCAACACGCGTCAAGCGACACGCCGTTGACAGCCACGTTACACTCTAAAAAAAACTCAAGTACGTATACTTTCCCCTCAAAGCACTTGGATGACCCAATCGCCGCAATCAACGGGGGTTCTCTGTTATAACGTAACTAACAAAGTTTCACATAAAAAAAAAATTAGCGATTTTTTTTTATAATGCATGAAATGCATTATATAGGGATTTGGCGAGAAAATTGGTGTGTCCCGTGACATATATGTTTCCGCTAGATTTAGCGGGGAAACTGAATGGGTGTACGAGTACACGTCACGTCAGGCCACGTGACATCGATTTGCCATCGCTAAATCTAGCGATGTAACTGGATTGGTATCTAGGTCACAAGACGTGAATTTTCCCGTTAAATGTGGCGGCTAACTGAATTGGTGTATAGGCCACGTGACGTCAATTTTCGCTAACTTTAGCGGGGAAACTGAATTGACGTTTCGACCACTGGACGTGAACTTCCCCGCTAAATTTAGCGGAGAAACTGAGTTGACGTACAGGTCACGTGCATTCCATTTCACCGAGGTGTCAAGTCATGGAGTCACGTGACGTCAAGTGACGTCACGTGACTCCAACTTTTTCCGCTAAATTTAGCGTAAAATGCACGGGCGGACGGACAATATTTTGGGCTTTGCTGTGAGTGGCGCGTGCTTGCGTCAAGCTCAGTGCTACAGCCCAGGCTGTTTTTGCATACTCGCCAACAGCCTAAGCAGTGCAGGGCGTGCGGAGTCCTGTGGATCTCGCCGTCACTACGCAACCAATCAGATCGCGGCATTTGTCGATAAGAAGACTCCAAGAAACAATCACGAAGCGTGAACATAACAGAAGCCACGCCCCTGTTTCTTAAGTTGCCGAGCGACCCTATGCTCTACAAAAAGCCTGTGCGTCTACTTTCCCGCACAACGCTCGGAGAGCCAATCGTCGCAACTTACGGAGGCAGCTCAGCGAATGACGATGCCGAAACATACGTTTAGACCAAAAAATTGTCTGAGTTGTGACATTAAGCACTGCAAAACGACACGCTTGCATTGTTTGATGTCACAACTCAGACTGCGTTTTTCGGTCCAAACATAGGTTTCGGCATCGTCATTCCCTGAGCTGCCTCCGTAAGTTGCGGTGATTGGCTCTTCGAGTGTTGTGCGGAAAGTAGACGCACGGGCTTTTTGTAGATGTAGCAGTAAACGTATTTTCGACCTCGTCATTAGCCGAGTTTCCTCCGACGATTGCGGAGGCTCTCTCTCCCAAGTCATGCTTTGAGGGAAATCCGACGCACCAAATTTCTTAATGTATGGCTGCCGACAATTTTTTTCTTTACAATATTTTAGCATGATATTAGTTTCGTTTGCGCTCTGTAATTGACATTCTTTTAATAAAGCGAGAACTTGCTCTTAACCGTCGTTGCTGTTACGCCCCTTTTCTAAGCGTACCTATAACAAGCACGCTGGTAGGTTTTGACGAGTTCGAGGCGGCCAATGAGCCTATCTGTTTGGTCGAGCTGTACATCCTGATTCTGTGCTGACTGGAAGTTGGGACGACTCGTCGATTGCATTCCACCGCAGTTCGAACGCCATTGTCCCTATTGGGAAATGGGACACCGACGATGGAATTTCCAAGGACAAGGAAGGCGAGCGAAAGGGCTATTGTTCTGTATCACTCCCCAATTAAACGCCAGAAGCCAACGAGCGAATGATACGACGTCGTGCAATACGTGACCGACAACACAGACGAGAGAATTTCCCTTTCGCCCTCCCCATATCCATCGTTGATGGACGCCACGGGTCACCGAAGCCAGTCCAGGGTAGCGAAAGTCTCCCGTGTCCTGAAGGGAGGGCCACCGGGAGTCGCGGGAATGCCTGAGAAAAGCTTACCGAAGAAAAGCTCACAGGGTAAAGCTCACCGGAAAAAAAAAAAGCTCACCCCCATTTGTCCGGGTCCGGAGAAAAGGTCGCCAAACTTTTGACAGAGTCGGAGAAAAGCTCAGGTTGAATTAAATTTTTCTGCGAGGTAGTCTTTATCAGTTCTACATTTATTTGATGAACCGAAGAAGCTGTTGTTGTATTTTGCACATCTTGCAGCAGTACTGCGACAAACGCTACTGGTGTGTCCTATGCAAGTGATTTCGAAGCAGGACGCTCTGCTGCAGTCCCGCTTTTATGTCGACCATTTTTACGTGAGTGAATATCAACTTTCATTTGCTGATTGGAATGACTTAAAACTGAAAGCGTGTCTTCTTGAATGCTTCAGCATTCAAGAAGACACGCTTTCAGTTTTAAGAAATGAAATGAAATTCACAATAAAGTACAACAATATATAGAAACTATTGAAGCTGCAGCCTACTACAGTGGTTATACTTTCCGCCGGCTGTCCTTCAATTACCGTTTTATATAATGTTTTTATTTTATTTTTGACGTGCAACAGATGATCTGTGTAAGAAGTACTTATGTCTCTCTCTCTCTCTCTGTATATATATATATATATATATATATATATATATATATATATATATATATATATATATATATATTAATATGTGTGTGTGTGTGTGCGTGTGTGGTTTGCTAGTGAAGTACAAGATAAACGCACGCCAATATGGCACCCATGGGTGAACGTAATTCAGTTGAGTGAATGCTGCTTGTCTTCCCCGTCCGTCCAAAGGGCGGTGAGCTTTTTCCGCATCGAACGGTTCTGCGGTGAGCTTTTCTCCGGTGAGCTTTTCTCCGACGCACGGCGTCTACCCACACCGGGTGACGCTTCTGCGCATGCGCAGTGCCGACAGTAGCGCCACCACAGCAGCGTGCCATAAGAGCTGCTGTCCATCGTACAAGATGCAAGGGAGTGCGGCCGAGTCCGAGGGCGAGAGGGCGGGCACAAGGCGGCCCGCTATCGGTCCGCCGGATAGGCTATCTACCTCCGGAAAGGTCGTTGGCACCGGAGCCCGTGGCCAGCTGCACGAGGGCCGACTAGCGTGGCGGCGGTCCGCGTCCCGGAATGGCAGCTATCCCCCGCTGAGTTATGGCCGCTCTCGAAGCATCCGTGGGCTGCCGCTGCCGTCTGCTACTGCCGAAAGCAGAAGCCGGTACACCGCGAGGAGCGCCGCTCGGACTACGGACTCCACCGAGTTTGTAGATGCATGCACGAGCACCTTCAAGTTCCGGGCCTGCAGCCCGAGTACAGTGCGGGAAGCGTCCATGAGCGGGCAATCACACCTCGACGCGTTTAACGAAGCAGCCATAACGGTTTGAACTGGGAAGGATCGAGTCCCATGCCGGCAAGGATAGGCTTCCGGTGACTCCAGGCATAATTCCGAGCAGCGCTGGTCATGCGCGTGTCCACTGCTCGTCGATGATGCGTAACTGCTGCAGTTACTGTACCAACCGGGCCTGAGTCCAACAATCTCCAGCATTTCCTTTCCAGAATTTCCTACACAAAGTACACGAACCTATAGTACACTCCCCCCCCACACACACCCCCAAACTCCTTTTACAGGTTCATAACCCTGAAGAAAAAAGAAACACCTGAATCGCTGTACAAATAAAATAGCGCAGATAAGACAAGAACAAGAGCCTCTGAAGCACAGCCGCTCCCTCGTCTTGCTCTCCTTTTCTTGTTTTCGCTATTTTATTTCTATTGAAATGCGTCACCAGCCTATCAGCGCACTTTACTAGATTGCTATACTATCCTCAAGTGTATATTCGGGTTACAACATAGTCCCATGCTTTACGTCTCTGCCGAGGCACGAGCGCCGTGTCGAACAAATGTTTGCTTGAGGGAAAAAGGTGACTTGTAGTCCACTCTTGCCGGTCCTCGATCGTTCGTTCGTCGCGGGGAACGCGACCGGCGGCGAGCGCTTTCCCTCGTTCGAACTTTGCCGCCGCCTCCGCGGCGAGACCGACACGCAACAGCCAAGTGTGAAGGACCGACCCACAGCGGCGACCTTGAAAACAAAACCAAACTGGCCGCCTCTCCCCTCTCTCCCCTCGCGGCCCGCACCTCGGCCGAACCCGGAAGAGAAAGACTCGCGGAAGAGCGGCCACCATCGACCCAGCTAGGGAAGGAGGACGAGAGAGCGGCAGCCGGGGCTCGAATTCCGAACGCACGCACACGCCTTTTATATAACCGCTTATACATATCCTCCGTCTCGCACTCGCAGCCCACCACGCACACACACACACACAGTCACTGCCCTCGCTCGCGCGGCAACGGACCCTCACTGGGACTCTGCCTCTATCGTATCGCGGGACCGAGCTCTCCCTCCCGTGACGTCACGGTGACGTCGGCCCCCGGTTGCCAGACCCCGGGTGTCTCCTCTCGCCCTCTCCCCTCCCGCGTCCTGCCTCCTCTCTCAGCTCGCTCGCTGTGCCAAACTCGCGCGGAGCCCGCGGCTCGGGGTTCAACGACCCCTGACAGAAAGAGAGACCCAGTCTGCGAGCGTCGTGCGAGCGCCGGCCCTCGGAGTGCGCGCTCGCTCGGGATCCCGTTTCTTCTCTATTTTTTATCGCGACACGCGGTTCCGACCCGCGGTTCGAGTGCACTTGTGCGCCTTCCCGTACACCTCCCACCACCACCTGACCGACGTCCACCTACGCAAGTCCGCCGTGGACGACGCCAGTAGGGCAGCATCCAGCGTCCGTCGTGGCCTCGGTCGAGGAGCCTCCGACGAGCACCGGGCCCTGTCGGCTGGTTCGGGCCCGGGTCTGCTCGAACCCCGCCACGATGAGGCTCGGGGTGTTGTGCACGTTTCGCGGAGGGGGATCGCTGCTTCTTTTCGGCTGCCTCGAGCCGGTGCGAGCGGTGCGCTGAGACCGACCGCCATGTGAAAGCAGCCTTCGTTTTTCGAGGTGCAGGACTCGCGAGGAGCATCGTGCTGCCCAGGGAGACCGTGTCGCCGTCCACCGACTTTTGTGCCGAGAAAGTGAGTGCTGGTGACCGGTCGCGCGAAAAAGAAAAGACGCTCGCTCGTCCGTGTGCGTGTGTTTGTGCTCTAACGTGAGTTGTCTGTTCAACCAAACGGTGCCAGCTCTTTTTCTTTTCTAATTCCGTGTCCCTGACCAAATGGAAAGGAGGCTCTGACTGGAACCAACAGTGCAACAAAACACTTCTTGAGATTCTTTTTTTTCTTTTTTTTACTCTACTTGGGCTCGCTTGTGCTGTGCGAGCCCCCACAGGGAACAAGAAAACGAAGTTCGAAAGCAACCAAGTGGAAAGCTGGAGTTGAAACGGAGGTGAGATTCAGGCCCACGCTCCTCTTTCGTATACTAGACCATCTCAATAATCGCCATCTTTGTTTACTGAGCTCTTGCGAGAGCTTGCACCGAGTAGCTCTCTTCCACGAAATATCGCACACAAGTCGCTAGTGCGCCCCCACACAGCCCAGGGAACGTTATTATTATTATTATTCTTTTAATCTGGTGATAAACAACAAAAAAGCGTGCATACTATTAAAAAAAAAAAGAGAGAGAGACTTAGGCCTAACCAGGGTTCGGCGTCGCTGCGAGCCCGGGGCCTAGATGTCATTGACCCCCGGTTCGAATACGGGTCACGGGGAAAAAAGGGCGACGACCTCGTTCCACGCACGATATACCCGAACTGATTCGCCGAATAACCTTAGCGCCCGCCTCCCCTTGCGCTTACGAGAACGTCGCGTGTAAACAGGCTTTAATATGCAAATGGCGTCGGTTCTTCTTATCAGGGGTTGGCCGCCCGCGACACGGATGTCCAAAAGAAGCCCTCTCCGTGTTTATGCGGCTCCGCGATATTTATTTTTCTTTAATTTTTTTGTTTTTCTTTAAGGACGCCTTCTATGGGCGTGCGCGTAAATGTCGGCTGACGGCGGAATTGGGTCGCGTGGCGTTCGGATCGCCGAGAAAGTGCAGCTGCGCTGCGGACGGGGCCTTGTCTTCTATGGACTCTTTCAAATTGCAGCGCCGGGCTCTCTCCATGATACGCGCTCTGTTTTGTTTTTGCCACGAAACTTTTATAAGGCGTCATCGCTCGTAGAGCGCGTTGAGCAATTGCCTCTTTGGTATTTGTGTAGTCTCAAAATCGGCTCTAGAGAGAATTGCTATCTTGGACTACGACAATGGTGTATCGGGTGTGACTTGTTAGGGGGGACTTGCCATGTTACGCCGCTTCAAATCGGTTTATCGCTTCTATCGGTTGCGCCCGACTATTCGTTAGTTTCGCAATGTTACCATCGCGTAGCACAACTTTTTTTTTTTCTTGCAACGAGATACGGCGATACAGTAACCGGAATTGGTGTCGCTTTGTTCGATATAATTTGTCTTTATTTTTCCGCTGCTTTTTTTTTCTCAATTTGTTTAGGAAGAACGACGTGATAAGGAAATGAAAACACTATCGCAGTTTACGAGCTGCGCGTCTCTGACTGTTCGTGGTTAGGCCTCACGAAAAATGTATGTAGGCGTTTTGAGCGCTCGATCCTTTGTCTGTATCGGCTCTAATGCTGGCTTGCTCTGAAAAATGCGATGGACAGGCAGGCGTACAAACTCTGAATGAAGGCGCTCTGCAATCGGTTCCCCCGTAATTCGCTATTCGATCGAGCCGTGCGTCGTGTTTAGTGAAAGTGCCAAAGAAAGAGGAGGTAAACAGGTTTCGCTCGAGTCGATGCATTCGGATTTGATAACCGCGTTCATCAGGCCGTCATCAGCCTCGTTCTGGCGGTCCAGGAGTGTGCGTGGCGATGGCTAGATGGCGCGAGTGACGGCGGAGTTTTGAAAGCGGGCGAATCATGGTTCCTGTCGGTCTGTGTCGGTTTGTGTCGTCTTCTGCTTATCGGTTGCTCGGCTGACAGCCAATGGCGTGACACGTCCGTCACTGGACGAGTCGCTGCGGCGTCATAACGGCGTGACTTGCGGACGCGGAAGTCATCGAGCATGTGGTAGGTCTCGCGACGAGCGGAGCTTCTGTCGCGTGGAGAAATGTCGGTGAATTATTCACCTCCCCATGACCGATTTGAGTCAGCCCTGTCACACCCATATACTTTTGTGGACGAAAATATATATATATATGCGTTGGATCAAGATTTGGAGCCATCAATTTTTAATTATACGTGCTTTTTTTTTCTTTTTTTCGGGTGGGTAATTTTTTATTCGTCTCTCAAACCTCAAAAACCCAGGTTGACGAATTTAACAAAAATAAAAGTGCATATTTTTTTTACAGCATGGAATGCTTTCTAAACGCTACCTCCAAATCCCAAAATGTTGTCCGCCCGTGCGTGCATTTCCCGCTAAGTTTAGCGGGGAAATCGATATCCCGGGAACTATACACGAATTCAGTTTCTCAGCTAAATTTAGCGGGAAAACTGTTGTCACGTGACCTGACGCCACGGGGCATACAGACCGATTGAGTTTTCCCGCTGAATTTAGCGAAACATTGGGGTCACGTGTCCTATACACCAAATGCGTTTTCCCCGCTGAATTGAGCGGTGGACATCGACGTCACCTGACCTGACATCACGTGACCTATGCAACTATCCAGCTTCCCCGCTAAGTTTAGCGGGAAAATATACGTCATGTGTCACGCCCAATCTCTCGCGAATTCCCTGTAATGCATTGCATAGAAGTTTGAACGTGAAGGTCGCGGCCAATTTTTGTGCCGAGTAGACTCCCTCTTCAAAATGTTCGGCAGCAGTGAAAATCCGCTAAACGAGTGCCGCAACATTGGGCGGCCTGACAACACCATCTTGCAGGGTTGTTCCGGACGCCCGGACGCGCGTGCGGCTCGGTGCTGCTCTCTCCAACGACACTTTCTTATTTACCTCGCTCCTGCGTGGCTACAAGCGGGGTTTTCCCCCCATCACAGCTTCCAGCGCTATGAAAGACAACGAAGTGGAACGTTTCTACGAGAGTCGATCGGAATCGGTGCGTTGCTTCCCGAGAGAAGCTACAATCTCCTTGGGGAGGGGTTTGTCATCTCGTCGTCCGTGGCGTAAACTACGCGAGAAAAAAGTGAGAGCACCTTCGATATTGCAAAATTCGACAGACTTTGATTCGCGCAATAGGTGTCATCATACGCCGTAGGAAAAAGCAACCGGCCAGCGATCGTCGAACAGAATATCGCTGAGGTTCTCGCCGATCGTTGGCTGTGCGTATTCTGAATACCGCTGAAAAAATATTTTTACGGGGGCAGGCAGGCCGAACACAGATTGCGTTCACTTTCTGTTGCTGCTGCCTCAAATAAGTACCACGTTGTGCTACGCTAGTCGTACTGACTAAACAGTGTACTACTACTAGCGATTGCGAAATGTAATTGCTCTTTCGTGCGGCTTCGCGCTAGCTTCAGGTCCCTTCATTTTGCACGCTGCGGTCTTTCTCCAAAATAACGTGATCCCTGTCGCTTTTTGACTCAAAATCATCGATCATTTTCACGCCGCTGATGCGATGACGGGAGCATTCGCAGCCAGCAACTTGTGAACATCACCGGCGTCAAAATGCTATGCATTATTACTATGTGTTTTTTTTAAAGAGACAGCAAGGATGGCTTCTTTGGCACAGTTTGTTCTTCAAAATTTGTCTGCGAAATGAGTGCATATTTTCTCTCTTTTTTTTTTTGTGCACTTCGTACATGTCATTTTTTGCAATGAAAGGATCATGGCGTTCTCACCTTTTTGTTCAGTGCAGGAACATTAGCTGCTGCTACACCCTTGAGCCGTCATTGCATCACCACATCACCGACCGGAGATGTGGAAAGTATTTCCAGTCAGGGGATACTGTGTAGTCTCCTCCTAGCTGAAACAAGGGAATCGGACTACGAATGCTTTCGCAAACTGCGCCCAGGAACAGGGGGATGCAAGGCACGATGTGTCAGTTGCCGGCTTTTACTTTGTTAAGGCCGCAAGTGCGATCGTGTCTAAACCTCGTCAAAACATAACGCGAACATCGATAAGTACGTACCCTTGTTCCGGACGAGTCCAAATACCCACTCTGTTTACAGAGGGCGCACCGCAGCAGTAGGTAGGCATCATACACGTGGTCGAAAATGCACGCGCCGCACGCCAGTCACGCGATGTCAACTGATATCGAGCCAGTCTCCGCCGCCAACCCTGCAAGATGGCGGCCGACGCCTGCTTGCCGCTGCGTTCAACAGATGGCGCTGGTTTTTTGTAAGGGGTCTATAGTCGGATTTATATCTTCTGTGAGACCTTTCCAAAATGAGGGCCTCTGGTCGATGCCATTTTGAGCGTTCGCGCGTGTGGCGCGCGATTTTTTGTTACGTCCGGCGTCTTGTTAGACTATCGGTAAGCATAGCCATGATCTTGTGCCGAAGTGTCGCGTATTGGCGTGCATCAACCGCGACAGCCGGTATCTTTATTTCTTTTTTTCTGCTCTCCCGCAGTCAACCGTAGCTGACCTGCGGCTGAGATTTCCGAGGTATATGTATACTGCAGTGCAGATACACGCGGGAGCAGCTTTGCGCCCTTCTGGCACCGGCAATCTGAATTCGATATGTGTGCACTGAGCAGCGCGGAGAAATATTCCGTCAGCACGGTTACGAGTTTGGTGCTTCGAATACTGGCAGTTGGCCGCCGACAGAGTGTCACAACCCTCCCCAAACAAAACACACAAAAAAAACACTTTTTTTTTTTATGAAATTAAATTACGTTTTACTGAGGGCTCATTTCTTCTGCCCAAAATGTAGCATTAGCGGTCCGAACCAAATGCCGAAAATTCCAGAACGAAACGTTATCACATTCGAGGTTATAAGTGATTTTCTGAACATTTTCGATGAGAAAAAGGAGGTTCGTTTTCCTGAAATGAGTAGAAAATGCGGGGTTTTTATTTCTAGGCTTATGCTTAGTGAACTTCCGCATGTCATTTTTATACTCCCTCTGAGTGCTCATTTCCTCGCTACTGGTGATCTTGTCGTTTACCTTTTTTACGAACGTATTAAACGTAAATTCACCGGACGTTTTATGGGGTGTTTTATTTATTTTTTTCTTCTTTATTTTACGCCAGCCGACGCCAATAGTGGCAGAAAATAAAATACGTCCAGCTGTGTGGAGGCCTATTAAGGACACAAACCTCACAATTCAGTCCGGTGGATGAGAAAGAAAAAAATAAATTTCGTGAACCAACGTCAGGAATGGCAACATAACAAGAAACGTACTAATAGCTAAATAATTACCTAAAACGTTCTAACTAATTGTTTTCAATTATTGAAAATAAACATACAATTTAAAAACTTTTTTCAGCGTCGCCAAAAAAAAAACAGTTTTTCTCGACATCTTGTAAACCCTGAGATGGGGAACGATAAAAAACGGACAAACACAACAACATCTTGTTGTGTTTGTCCGTTTTTTTTATCGTTCCCCATCTCAGGGTTTACAAGATGTCGATTAATTACCAGCTCGCCTGCACTCTCTCACTGCTTGGAGTTTTTTTTTTAAAGATATAAAACAAAATACAACAGTTCACAGTGTTTAAAAAAAAAATCTCAGTTTTGGCGCGTTTTTAGGTTTTGGTTTTGCATCAGAGCTCATATGTGCGCAGCTTCTAAAATACTTGCAAAATCGACCGGAGCAGACGATTTTGTCGTTCTCGTCTGCGGACGAACGCCGGGCGTCTTTGTGTGAGCGGCGTCGCTTTGGCCTAAAAAAACACGGAAGCCCGCTTGAAACCGGCCGGTTTCCAAGCCCACGGAAGGCCACACATTGCGGCCGGTCACCTGAGCTTCGTAATAGGCACTCGCGATCTATGCTCTGCGTGCTTCAGTTCATAAATACGCAAAGTGTCTCGGGTCGAGTTGCAGACTGTGCAGACACTCGCCCGTATATTGTTTTTTCTCGCGAACACATTGTTTACGAAACTCCTCGAATGTCCGAGTGTCTGGCAAACAACAACAACAACAATAATCGCGATGAAAGTGGAAAGGGTACGATGTTGTTTTTCTGGCGTATGCCGGACGTGATATTTTTTATTTACTTTTTTTCCGTCTATTGTGAGAAGGTTTCACGGGTTTTAGCTATTGTATGCTCTGTTTCACCTCACAATGGACCGCAGCGGTCGTTACGGGCAATCCGAGACGAAGGAGCCCCGCGGACGTGTTTACGTGACTATGCACGTCACTGCGCCCTTCTGGAATGTCACGTGACACGTACGCAGCGTCTGATTGGCTGGGATCGTTCGTAGCGTCCTGCGCGGTCCACGCTAAGGCGAGACGGACACTAGTAGGATGGGAATGGAGACGGGGAAAGAGAGAGAGGAGAACAAGTGGCGGCGAGACAATCTAGGGACGTTTAAACTTTCGGGTCCACCAAAATAAATCGGCAATAGGTCGCTCATACGCGAGCAGAATCGAGGACGGCACCTAACACAGAAGCCGTCACTAGGGTTCACATAAAGTCAAGGAAGAGCGCAGTCGACGGTACGGAGCCAACCCAGCCAACCAAACGACTCGAAAACAAGGCAACGTCACAGCGTCCGACATTTGTTTTTCCGTGTGCGTGTTATTGGCCGCTAATTCGACCGGACGCGGAAAGCGCGCCGCGCGCTTTTCGTTTGTGCGTGCGTGTTTGTGTGTCTTCTATGTGTTGAATGCGCGCTCTAAGCGCGAAATGAGAGTGTTGAAGATTACCGAGAGCGGATAAGAAAGGCAAAACAAGAAAAAACGGAAGATTTTTCGACGCCGGCCGCTCCTCCGAGAGCAGCCTGAACGCCCAGACGGATCCCAACCTTGAATGTTGTCTACACGAACCGTGTGTCTGTGTCTCGGTTTCCGCAAGAAAACGCTATATACTCGGGCGTCGTTCCCGCCACGCATTGCTGACGGGGCGAAGAGAAAAAAAGCAGGATGACTCGAATCGTGAGTGGAATGGTGATTTAATTCGCGCGAATATTTGGTGACGTGATATAAACTATACTTTTATTGCTAACAAAAAATCTAGATCGATATTTGTTGCGGAGATTGGCGACCAAGGAAGGAAATTGCAACGCTAAAGTTTCGGCGTCGCTGCGTCAGCGTTAAGTTCAAACTCGTGTCCAATGAGCGATGACAGGAGTCTCAGCCGTACGGTGACGCAGCAATCCTATCCAATCTGCGTCCTGCGCTGGCCTCTCTCAGGTGACGGCGAAACTGCGGCGGTGTGGTCTTGCTCTCAATGAGGTGTCAAACGAAACAAAAAAAGTCGTCCTTTTTTCTTCTTTTTTTCCTTTGCCCCGGGGGGGGGGGGGGGGGATGCGCTGTGAGGTCTTCCTCTCAATAAGGTGTCAAACAAAAAAAGGGTCTTTTTTTTTGGGGGGGGGGAGGCGTTACGGTTTTTTACAACGTTGAACGTTCACCAGCTTGTATTAACATCTGATATATCCGTACACTTTGTATGACGAATATCCGTCATAAAAGTATCCGTCGATACTTTCTATAAAAAAAAACTTTCCTTTTTTATTTTATTTAAACGAAATCCTCGACAATAAGGAAGGTACTTGTCAAGGTGGAAAGGAGAAAACAAAGTGGCGTCCTCCTCTGCAATTTAAAAAAGAAAACGAATTGCAGCGGTGGAGTTTTCTCATTTCATCTTCTTCCCTGTGGCTCAATGTTGTCGAGAGATGCAAGTGTAACGAGCTCACGAGGAAGGGTCGCGAGGGTAATGTCACTTCTCAACCCTCCTTTCCAGCGTCATCGGCGGGGCATGGGCAGCAAGTTGCCTCAGCTGCGTCATTGCGTCAATAAGTTCGGTATTTCCTAGTGTGGGGCATGCGCATGATTTTGACTTCTTGAATTTCGACTGAGCGTCATAGGGCGCCTCTTTTCGAGCGTCGCTGGCCGACGGCGTTGGATGATGAAGGTGGGCTGCTCTGTGAGACAGTTTGCGCGACGTACACATCGCGACACTGTTAGCGCGAACACGACATCGGCGCATTTTCGCATTTTACTTCTAAATGGTATTGGTCGAGCACTGAAATTTTATCGTCGACGTTATAGAACCAAATGAGCTCTTTCCAGTAGCAATAAAAAATTTTGATGAGCATCTCTTGGTTTTAAAGGAAAACCTGGTAAAACCGGCGATCGCTTGTTCGGGCTAACAGTGTCGCGCTCTGTACTGTACCTTCAGACATAGAGAAATGAAGAGATAAAGATATGAACCAGACTCATGTCTACTTTAAGCGGGTCATTTTTTAATCTGGTTGTTTTGTTAATGGATATAATAGCTTGTTTACAATCTCTTAAAGCGAAAATAGAGTTGTCTTACTGTTTACTAAAATGGCGTAGTGGTCTATATATACCATCGAATGGGTTTTAAATGAGTTAAAGCTTTATGAGGCGAGATCATTTATAAGAAATATTTTTACATGCACCTTTTTTCAGGGATAAGGTGCACTAAAACGACTGCTATAATAATAATGATGCGCTAGAAAATAATAAATAAAATATACGTACGCTTAAAAAGAAGCGATATAAGTCTGGACTAAAACAAACGAACGGATTCTTTTTTTCTTTGTCTCTTTAAACAATATTCATGCATTTCTAATCTGACTGGTGGTATATAAAAAATATTCATGTCTGATTTAGCATGTCTGAAGAAAGTACCAATGTCAAGTGCGTAACAAAATAAAAAAATTGAGGCTTTTTTTTTCTTAGCACATGAAAACCGATGGAGATGTTGGCGCCGACCTCGCATGGCCGATCATTGTACAATATTATTAACGTACGGTAACTATGTCCCCTTCTACATTAGAACCGCATCGTTATGACGGAAGTGTCCACGATGGAATTTTTTCATTAAGCAGTGCGTCACGTTCATCTGGAACCATACGCTCTATGGAATCTGGCGCGTCTACTTTGCTCGCAAAGCACTTGGGACAATCGCGAAGGACGAGACTGCAAATATGTTTATACTACAAAAAAAATACAAAAATATCAGAATGCGCTGTGTCACGGAGCCTGACATTTCACGTGCTAACGTCAAGCTCGCTGCCACAGTCAACTTTACAGGATTAGCTAAGTTACGGAACTGCCCATAGACGCGGCTTCCACGAGCAGTACGTCCCTTATTCCCCCCTTCCCAACCCACGGCCCGCCTCCCGTCGTTCGACGCGCCACCGTTGTGGGGACGGCATCTAGGGTAGCTGCAGAGTGTATTCTATGGAATACGTATGTTTTGAAGCACGGCGTCTAGATGGCGTTTCACTCTACTCTATGGAACACACAGTTTTGAAACGAAAATCTAGACGGCGCTTCAAACAACAATAGGTCGGACTGAAAAAAAAAAAAAGGGGGAGAAGAAAATAATTAAAGCGCCGACGTTTTTTTTTTAATTTTTATACGTATCTCTTGTTTCGTCATTCGTAAAGTCCCCTCAATAAATTGCAGTGATTGATTTTCCTATGTGCTTCGCGGGAAAGTAGACGATCCACATATCTAGAGTGTATACTTCATGTAATAATCTAGACCAGGGGTCTCCAAACTCCGGCCCGCGGGCTATATCCGTGCCGCGGAGGTCTTCTGCACGTGAGGCCGTGGCCCGCGGCCCGCTGCGTCCGTCAAACCCGCTGTTACCGCGGCACACAAAAAAAGTCGCGTAAGGAAATGGCACATAACGCGCCCAACCGCGTAAACTAAGATGCAAAAAAAGAGACAAAAATGCCATCGTGAGGCGTGTACTCTCATTATACTAGGATTCATTTCACATTGTCATTACCAGTATCACTATCTTTTCATAGCTGGTTAAATAAGCATGTCAAAATTCTCTTTCGTTCTCATGTATATTATGATTAGTAACCTGTTTCGTATGTATCGGATATTGTCAGCATTAGTTATATTATTCTCTATAGTCTTATGCCCTCTGTGAACATGCCAAAGTCCCTACTTTGATTTATGCCCGGTGAGTTTTCTCGGTCCCAATTATTGCGTAATGTCGTAATCAGTTAGATATTGGTTTTCAAAAAATAAAGTATATATGAGTTGATCCACCGCAGATTTCTTTTTGTTTTGATATTAATTTTCACTTTTATTTTTAATTTTGTGTTTATATGCTTCTCTACGAGTACTACCTGACTGTTTCTCGATTTATATTTGCTTATTTATTTCCCGGCCCTCGGAGACAGCGACAGATCCCCGATCCGGCCCCTTAGCCAAAAAGTTTGGAGAACCCTGATCTAGACGAAAAGGTCCACCCTCTTCCAATGCACTTTGGCCGATTCGGAACGGTGGTGCATGGCGGAGATCGGTGCCGGACTGACATCGGTGGCCCGATTGAGCCCATATTGCTGGCGACGCTTCATTATATGCAAACTAGCAATAAAAAAAATATACTTCCAAGATTTGTATTTTTTTTTCTAGCTTTAATTTACGGAAATACAAAGGCAAGGACTGCATAACATGAAACAAAAGCGTTGGCAGGCACACGAACAACTTCACCTGGTCGCGACCGAACGAATACACCTACTGACTGCCTTCTTTCTCCGGTTTTCTGTTCTTTTTCTCGGAACCTCCGAAGTCGGCGCTTACGATGTGCCGTGTTCAGTGCTCCCGCCTTTTCAACCCCCTGCCTGGAACCGCGTGCTGCTTTTCCACATTGCTCGCTCGTGGGCAACTCCGAGGAAGGCCGTCTGTGATTCTAAAAACCAGGCGTGTCACGTGGGCACAACGACACACAGCCGATCCACAAAAGCGGCTCTTCGAGAGTCGGACCACGGCTCGCGAAGCTGCCTTCCTTAGACGCGGGCTTTCTATTTAGCGCCGTTCCTCTTCTGCGAGGAGCACATACCGGAAGCTGCCCGGGAACCGATTGCGCCGGAACGGCTAGAGGGACGCTGAAACGCGCGAGAGTTGCCTGCTGGCTCCCGTGACGTCAGGCCACGTCACAATGTCACGTCACGTGAACCGACGTCACGCGACCTGGTCACGTGACGTCACAGCGTCAGGTCCTTGTGTCACGCGACGTCACGCGATCCGGTCACGTGACGGGACGCCACGCTACACCACGGCCTGACAACGCTAACGTTGCCACCTGCCCTGCCATGGGATAGGCGCACACGCACGCAGGCGGACAGATGCCTGGAGTTGGGAAGTCCGTTCTGAAACAATCTGTGCTTTCATAAAGGCACTACCTGTACCACGAAAACCTTAAAGGAAAGTGTCTAAATCTTCTTGCAACTAACTTTCTAGGACGCCGAAAAAAGGCACTCAAGTCGCGTTCAACACACCATACCTGTTATTTCACACAGCGCGAGTCTTCGAGAAAAGGCGTATTATCAGCTCTATTGTCAACTCTACTCAATCTCTGATTATGATGACGCTCGTGCGGCGATCAGGCGTGCTTCTTTTCGAAGAGTCGAACCACGTGAAACTGCCTTTAGTATCACATTGTGACAAGCATTGAGTAACATTGTCACAAGTAGAGTGGACTGTGTACCTTGTGGCGTCGCGTTGACCTGTGACATGACGCTAAGCATGGACCTCGGCTCGGTGTGTCAGGGTACCAAAAACCGGAGTCAGGGATACGAGGAACTCTGTCTGGAGGCATAATTGGGCAAAATTAGTTCGGCAATGTAATTCAATTACATGTACATTTATTGAGCACCAAAAAGTAGTGAAAGTTAAGTACAAGGAGAATTACAAGCGCTAATAAAAGAAAAGCAACAGAAACAACGAGAACAGAAACAGGAAAAAAGTACGTTGTCATCCTTTGGTCAGTTTCTTCTAATCTCGTAGAGCTATCGGCAGGCTCTAATTCGTCAAATAAAGCTTCAAAATAACATTTTTTTTTAGGGCTACTGCACTGCAATTATTTAGGTGGCGTTTTTTACGCACTTAAATGTGTTTGTCTATTCCTTGTCTTTTTGTTGAGGATTCAGTATACGGCATTTCACAATATTTCACACTCGTCACATTGTGTCTTTTTCTTTTACAACCTCAGTGGTATTATCGCTTGTCAATGAGTCTGTATAGAGCCAAGGTTCACCCTGACGCGGCATTTCACATTATATCACACTCGTCACAATGTGTTTTTCTTTTCATTTTCAACCTCAGTAGTACTATCGCCTGTCAAAGAGTCTATAGAACCGAGGTGCAGCCTGACAAAACTATGGCGAAAAATAAAATGCAGTCGCAATTATAATTTTTATTCTGCGATTACCGGGGTTAAGGAAGACTTAAATGAAAACTACGCTTACTTCGATTCCGAATTGACGACTATAGTAACTTTTATTCAAGGGTAATTACTAGTTACTAGTAAACTAATCCGTTGCAAGTGCAATTACTTTATTCAAGAGCAAAGAATTACAACCCCAATTACTTTAACGTAATTCATTAGGAATAGTATTGCTTTCATTCGAAAGTGCTTAAAATACCCCTTGAATTACTTTTATTCGAAATTAAAGACTACAAGTACCATTACCTTCATTCTAAAGTAATTAGATTACAAGTACTGTCACTTTTTTGTTCAAAAGTAGAGAATTGCAGCTACAAACGTCTATAAGGTAATTAAATTACAACGACAATGATGTTTATAATGCAGAAGAATATAATATTAGTTTATTCGCATTTCAGATAAAGGTGAGGACCGGAGAAAAAGTAACAAATTTTCGTGACGATCTCCCAAAACTGAGCACTGAAGTTACAGCGATTCAATTTCACGACTACCCAAATATGTCTGGAAGGCAGCTCTTCTCCGATGGCGTTTCCCGCGTCATGGCGGTGCGTGCCAGGCAACCCCCTCCGGCCTCGACGGCACCGAATCAGGCCGAAACAATTGACTGGGCGCCGGCACAGCGTCCCCCCTCCTCCTAGCTGGAGCAATGCCCCTTCCTTCCCGCCCACCGCCGTCGGCCGATGAGGACCACGGGACGAAAAAAAAGTCAAACTCGAACCAGAGAGGTGAACAACGGAACAAAACTGATGGGGTCATCCTGTCACTCTTTCTTTCTGTCGCCTGGCTTTGTCTCGTAGTTCCTGCTCTTTGTTCTTAGTGTTGTTCCAGATTCCCCCTTTTTACCTCCTAATTGGCATCCACCGGATTCTTCCGCCCTGATTACTGCGATCTGGCTATCGGGGCTTTAGCGTACGTAAAATCTTGGTACACTCTCCAATACCAATTGGACACTACCGTTGCTTGTGGAAGCCCTATAGACTGCAGTTTTGTCAGCCTACGCCGATATACGTATTGAGGAGTCATGAGTAATGGGTATTTATTTATTTATGTATTTACTGATGGCATATCTACCAACAGCCAGGAGCGTATAAGGGAGTTCTTTAAGTAGGTTTATAAAACACAAAATGCACAAAATTAGGATATAACCATGTGAGAACATGAAGGCTTATTTTAATAAACGACGTAAGGTCATCTGAAAATCAAAGAAGATATTGTGCATTCCTGTGTACCCTCCTAATGCCCACCAGCTCTTCGGGAGCATAAGAAACATTCATTTATTCATTCATTTATTCGTGCATTTAACGATTGATTGATTGATTGATTGATTGATTGATTGATTGATTGATTGATTGATTGATTGATTGATCGATCGAATAATTGGTTGATTGATCAAGACGATTAAAACTTACCTGAATACAAACTAGTTGGACAAACAACAGGAGAGCATCTTTAGAGTATATCTGTGTTTTAACCAACATACACTGGCTGATGTAATTGGCTATAAAGATGAAGCCACGCGCCTTTCACTTTTTTTTTTGAACAGTATGTTCAAGCACGTTTGTGTGACGAAGGGTAAATGCTTCCATGTTGCATTAACAATCAGGTACTGATTAAGCTAGTGTATTTCAACCTAAATTAAATTCCCTTTTCCATAACGCCATTTCTTTTTCTTTTTAGTTAATCTGTCCCAGTTTTCTTTTTTTATATATAAATACGTTGGGGAAGATTGGCAGCAGAGTACAGCGACCACTGAAGTTCTCTTCTCCGCACTCTCTCTTCATCATCATCATCATCATCATCAACATCATTTATGAGTAGCACTTATATCCACAACGATGGGTGTTGTTACTAGTAGCAAAGAAGAAGCGTGAACTTTGTGAAGAGACTGGATGAAGAGCGTTCAAAGTAGCGTTCACAAAATTCTCACATTGGATAAGCGGAAAGATGAATTAACCCCTGTAACAATGGGCTGCAGCTTGCGCCACCTAGCCAGTGTTTTTAATAACATCAGTTAGCCTCTACCTAATCTGCCTGCTCCACCAATTTCTTCAGTTTTTCTTCTCTTTTTTTAGGAAGAAAAAATAAACATTTGAGTAAAGGTTACAGTGAGGGCTATGTAGGTCACCGCGCTTTTTATACTTTATTCCGTTGAGGTTACACGTCGGCGGTCATAAAAGTAACTTATAGATTGGCTTTGTCTTCAATTTGGGCCTTGCAACAAATAGTTTTGACGAAAATAATGAAACATCCAAACGACTGCCGTTGTAACCTTTATTTTATAGGTTACTCCTGTTTAGAAGTTACATTATAGGTTACCGGGCTTAGTTTGTAAAATTGATTATACTTTCATTGACGGTAATAAAGGAATGCAGTGTCAGAAAGTTCGACGGTGTTTGAGTTAAGCATGCGATGGCTACAAGCTTCCGTGCCACCCATTGCTCGCATTACCAAACTTGTCGTTTACAACAAATTATAAGTAGCCAGGATCGACCGACACTCGCGAAGTCACGGCGAGGCGAATCCAGGTCGTGACGACAAGGGCAGGAAGCATAAGTAGGCGCCATTGAAGCATCTCGACAACTTTATCGAAGGATGTAATCTCGGCGCTCCTAGCCTCGAGATTCGGCCTAAACGAGCCTCGCGCAGTGGCGTCACAAGGGGGGGGGGGGGGGGCGGGGCGGACCGCCCTGGGTGCAGGGCTCAGGGGGTGTCGCGGCGGGCCACGAGAGCGGGGGGGGGAGTCGCAGCGGGCTACGTGAAAGCGGGGGGGGGGGGGGGGGGGGGAGGTGCGCGGCGGACTACCGCCCCGGGTGCCGCTGACCCTCGTGACGCCACTGGCCTCGCGTGAGGTGAACTCCGGTTTGTTTTAGCTTGCGTCCGGAGCGCAGCGACGGCTACGGACGCTAGCTCCAAGCTTTGGAAGCCGTTGTTCCTGCGTGCAAGCGAAATAAGCTAAACGCGCGAGCGTGTTGCCTCGAATGACACCGCAGGAACGTGAGCGCGCTGCGTCCATTCTGAAAGGCGAGGAGCTCGCTCTTATTAGAGCCTTTGCCTTCCTAGCCTTTGCAGTGACTCGGGGAATAGCTCGTGCAGTGGACACAGTCTTGCTTGGTCTCACCGCATGGACCACGCGCAAAGAGATAAGGGCACGAGATCCCACGATTGAATCGCGACTCTACTTACTCCACGAGCGATCGCACAGCGGAAGCACAAGTCAAAGCTCTTCCATATATAGCTCTATTCGCGGCTGGATGGATGGATGGATGAATATGGCTGAGCCCGTTGGATCGGGCGGTAGCTTACGCCACCTAGCCAATTTGGCGAGATGTTTGGGTGTCACCACCTGGTGGAGTTTTTTCACAACCCAGAGTGAGGATACTTCAACTTCCTCTGCTGATGCAAGCACGTGCACTGCCAAGCTTTGATGCACTATACTCCGTCTCACCTTAGCATGGACTAACTGCGAAGGCTGTGCAAGCGCGAGCGGGTAGCCTTGACTGCCTTGACTAGAGCACTCGTTACACGAGCGCTCGTGCAGCCGCCAAGGCTTCATCCAAAGCAAATAGCTCGAGTCTTTAGCATGCACGGCTAAAAATAGTCCATGCTAAGGTGAAACGAAGTATAGGAAAATTAAAACATAACCGCGTGGGTTGCACGTGCACTACCCATAATAGAGAGTTTTAGTAGATCGTTCCGATGACTCCGATAACGATACCCGATACATTAGAGAGTTTTAGTAGATCGTTCCGATTGAACTCTGATAACTATACCCGATACTCCGCCGCCGCCCTTGCGCATGCATCGTATTGTTATCGGGGGTATCGTATAGGTATCGGAACGATCTACTAAAACTCTCTAATGAGGAAAACAGAAACGTCCCTAGCGAGCTTCTCGCCGGAATATACTTTGTAATCTAAAAGGCTACAAGCGCGAGTGCATGCTTGTAGCTACCCTATTTTGATTACGAAGTCTACGGAGCTAAAAGCTCGCACAGCTCTGCCTTCTGTTGGTTGGTGCAAGTAGAGTCACTAAATGGGCTACGTTTCAGAGCAACGATACTTTAGCCGTTTTGTTGCGTAAAATAACCGTTACGAGCAGGGTGGAGAATAAAACTCAAGATGATTTGAACTCTGATTTAAATCATGCCAGTTTTACTACGATCATTTAACTCGAGCCTTTCCCCCCAAAAAAAATATATTCCTAAGGTACTTTTTTATTGACAATTTGTCCATCATCTGATGCTTTCTGTATGCCTTTGTTTTGTATTTAAATCAATATATTATCGAGAGGAAGATTTATAGTAGGCTGCACACAAACATAAAGCGGTGCTCTTTCGAGCCAATCAGAGCGTTGAGGTTTTCTTTTCTACCTTCAACTTCGTTCTTCAGTTGTTTAATGTCATATTGCAAACAAATCAGAACGCAAAAAAAAGAACGAAAATCAGAAAACTATTTTTCGATGGCAAGCAAATAAGAATGCAAAAAAAGGACATTAACCTTTTTTTTTTTGCGCTAGCTAAAACTATTAATTTGTTTTTGTTCTAGCTTTGTGGTGTTTGCATGAGTAAAAAATTGTTAAATCGAGTGTATTTTTAAAAGTTAAATTTAGAGTATTGTTTTCTTCCTCACTGTTTCCAGTGATCGGACCGATTGGTCAATCACTCTGCCACGTTAAGAAATACATCTAATGATAAATAATAACATTTTTTTCTAGCTACAGCTATCTAAATCTAATGAATCTGATTTATTTCACTTAAAACAGAAATCAGAACAAGGTGGGTATAAGAATTAGGAGGTGATGATGCGGATGTATTAATATACACGTGAGTCTCTCGGCCATCCCTAAATCGACCCGCGCGCACGTTCCTCAGAAGAGTTCTGACTTCGCCCAGCCGATTCTGCACCGAGGCCCGCGCGCACAAGATCCGGCCCGGCTGACAGAAGAACACCTCATTGGTTGGCAGTTAACTTACGCTTTACCTGATATGACTGTAAACGCTTTCCCGTCCTCCAAAAATAGGGACTTTTAGCAAACCGTTACCCCGTTTCGCGTCCCGCATGCACTGCCTTTGAAGCACGCGTTGAAGCGTGCGCCCGAATGATTCCGTGACCGCAGGGCGCGCGCTTAAAGGCAGCCTTCAAAGGCTCCGGTAGTGCGTGCAGTGCGCAGAACACGGTAACGGTTCGCTAAAAACGCCTAATAGTAGAAGAGTCCGCGACAGAGCAAAACGGTATTGCCTCAGCTTCCCGGCACCGTTTTTAAAAGCCGAGAAAGACGGATATTTGAATGGTATATGATCCCAAAGGAGCCCGGTCTGCACTAAACACCGAAAGGACAGCACTCGCAAGAAAAATCGGCGATTGGATCCGTGTCGAGAATCTCAGCCAATCTGGGGAGGAGATTTGACCATCGCGCCCCTAGCGGCCAAGTTAAGAACCGTACACCCGTGTGGACAACAACGACGTGAATTATTTGTCCGTGTTCCTGACGCGGCGCTCGGCTGACGTATGGCCGAACTCTTCGCCAGCGTTCGGCTGGCGTTTGTGTTCATCGAGTGAAGCCCCGATTGAACGCGAGTCTCTGCCAAACGGTGACATAGCTTCCAATCTGCGCTTCGCGCTCGATCGCGGAAGATGACTTAAAGGATCAAGTCCACGGGCCTCGCGTTGTGTAAACACCCAACTACACGTGGAAAGCAGGCGGGACGAAGTGCCACCTCGAATTCGATCCCCTCGCTTAAGGTCTTCCGTCGTTTGAGCCGTCCATGGCCTGGCTCGTATGAGCCGCCGCTAAGGCTGCGATGCCCGCGCCCAGGAAGACTGGAGGAGCGTGCGGGCGGGTCCGAGGCAATCTGCGCGTGCACGTCGGCGGCTGCACGCGCGCGTGGGCGGTGCGCGGGCTCTGCCCCGACGCGGGACTCGGTAGCGAGGGATGGGTGGCCCGCACGGGGCAAAAAGACAATGCCGGTCGTCAGTGAAATGAGGCCTCGCTGTCCCACGAACAATGCGGCGACGCTTTTGGGAACGGCGTCGCTGCAGCGAGCCCGCGCGCCGCTCCACGCTTCGCCCAGTTGGCTGCTGCCGCCGTCGCCGCTGTGGACTGCATTTTTAGAGCGCCGAGGTCATCGCTCGCGGGTCTCCCGTCCTGCCTGCGTGTGTGTTCCACCGCCTGACTTTGTGTCGCCCAACGTGGGGTGTGGGGTAGTGACGGGAGAGAAACGCTGCTCCGAATTACGGTCTAACGAGAGAAACAGAAAAAAAAGTATAGTCTTTCATGCGTCAAAATAAAGACGCATCTCTAAAACCTTGACTGACTTTCTAGGGCCCGGGCGAAGGGCCGATTCAATATCGCCTATAATATACCGACAGTTGAAGAAACGCGGGGCGTGTCTCGAGCATATTAATATCACGCCACAGTCAATCAGATTGCGATATCAGTCGTTCTGGATGTCGAAGAACCAATCCGAAAGCGATAATCGTAAACTCAATAAGCCTCATACCTTGCGTTTTCCTAAGTTGCCAGTGACTTTAGACCTTCCCAGCGCTTATCACCTGGGCGAAAAATGCCGAGTCACTGGACCGTGCACGCATGCGCGGCGTCTCATGTTTCATGGAAGAAAGAGCTGCTGCGCGCTCTCAGAACACTTTCCACAGTCCAGGGCCTCTGAACTCGTCAAACACAAAGTTGGGGCCGAAGTTGACGGAGCGCACCGATTGGCCTATCACGACGATGAGTTCGCGCTTGTTTTCGCCGGCGTCCAATCGGCGCGCTCCCCGCACTTTCGGCTCCAACTTTGTGTTTGACGAGTTTAGGTCCCAGGCAGAGTGTCGAACCGAAATTTTTATTGGTTCGGTTTCGGTTCGGGTTCACGAATTTCGGTTCAGCTCCGGTTCAGTTCCGGGGAGCGAAAAATAACGGTTCGAACCGGTTTGAACCGGTTCGAACCGGTTTGAACCGCTAAACTGAGAATATATTTTTCGCGTTCCTTTGGCAATAGGCACCTTTTCTAGAGTGAAACGAGTAACTATATAGCTTTTTATCGTTTGTTGAATCCACTTTTTTTTGCAGGTACCAAAAATGACTTGAGTTGTTTAATTTCGATGAAACAGTAAATGAAATGCTAGATTAACATATATGACTCAACATCTATTTCTTTTTACCTCAGTCGCACATATTTTACCTGAATATAAATGTTATCAGCCTGGTGGGTCGTCTGAAATGCGCGTGATTAGTAAACCTTTGCGTCGCAATATTAAAAGTCGAATGCTACTGTGCTCTTGTACTTAGAAATTAGTTAGTCAATCATGGGCACGTTCTCGCCATATATATTCTGAAACCTAGATTATAAAATACGTTTCACAATATAAATGATGACGATGCAACCGAGCTTAAAGCAATAATATTGTCAAAACATCAGGAGAGTTTTAGGACAAACCCTTTCAGTCTACCTTTTATAGAAACTCTGAGCGGCAAGCACAACGCTTGCTTTCCTGACCAATATTGTTTGCACTCAGCGCCGTGATGCAGGCGAATAAGAATGCAGAAAAGAGTGACCTTCGTATTCAGTTCGGATATGATTTAAAATAGAGCGCATTGAAGTGCACCTTTTCGACATTGCTTGGCGTTTGATGTTTGTTCTTGACAAGATGCCGGTCAATTCAATTTGTAAATAAGTATCACCCTTGCTAATTGGTAATTTGTTGTTAAATACAACAAAGTGGTATTTCATATTCTACTCGACATTAAAGCTACTTAATTGGTCACTTTTTGACGGTCTGCGTGCGCAATCGTCATAGTTCTGCCACGCGCAACTGTGTATGTACTTTGTTTTCATCCAGCCCACAGACACACAAAATTGTTGTTCATCAAATAAGAAAATCAACAGACTTTTATATGTTTGAGAAGTTGAATATGCGTCAGGAAAACAAGTTATTTAAATCAGCTTCAATATGAAAAAAAAGGCATAAGTTTCTCCAAAATCACTTATACACGTGTCTCTCGAGGATAAAAACGCCGGAAAAGATTTGCAGAGCATATTTTAGGTAATTTGTACGTGCATTAACTTATGATGTATATATTTAGGGTGATAGGCCCTTTATTTATGTTGTCAAGTCTTTAGGTAGTAAGAAAACATTTGTTATTGTCATCAATAAATTTGACTGTATGAAGTTCACATAACCGCTTCAGACCGACGCGGGAGGACGATACTCGAAAATACGCTATCTGTTGAGTCTGCGGAACGTGCTTATTTGTTCGCTGTTTGGCAGTGTGAAACACCAGGTCGCGGGGTATGCTAAGAAAAACTGTGTGCTCACGTTATTGGGGAGGAGGAGCGACCGTGACGCCCCAAGCGGTTAACTTTAGAACTACACGGATGGGGACAACAAATACAATGACTCAGTGCTCGGCCGACATAACCGAACGCGGCGTCAGCGTTCGGCTGGAGTTCGTGTTCTCCGGTGAGGGGGAGGAGGGGCTCTTTTGATTCCACTCCGGCCTGCATGAACAATGCAGCATGCACGGTCCCAGCTCAGCACAAAAGCCGAAGTGGGTCAAGCTCGCATTCTCTAAGGATAGATCCAGTTAACGTCGCTTTGTCGATTGTTAGTATTTTTTACATTAAACTGTGCCCCGCGCTCTATTGTAGAAGATGACATGTACATGCCCATAAGGCCTCTAGACATGTGCACAGGCCTTGTGTTGAGTAAACACCGAGTATGGGGACAACAAACGGGTCAGAGCCCCCCCCCCCCCCTATAGTTGGATCTCCCGCCCAATAGATCTGAAGGCAAATGCATGAAATGTGCAGAGAGAGAGAGAGAGATAATAAATTATATTCTTCTAAATAATACAATGCACGACGCCTTACTGCAAAATGAACTATATAGATGCATGTTTTAAACGTAAACACGTTTGACGGAACTCCGTTTGGTTGGGTCAAAAAGTTGAGAAATACGGACGTCCACAAACCAAGTCCTAAACATTTAGTGACCCGACGTTTCAATAGGTCGGGCTCAATAGGTCGACAGCCACTTAACCGTCGACGTGTGTCAACGGACTAGGGCACTTGAAGAAGAAAAAGTGAGTGAAGCAAACGACACACCGTAGATAGAAAAGAAGCTGATGCTCTCCTCGTGCAAATAGTCCCCCTTGATAAAAAAAAAAATTGGTTTTGAAACGTTGGACTTTTACTGTTCAGGACTTGGTTGGTTATGGTGCGTATTTCTCTAGTAGAGATGCGTGTAATGATGTTCCTAATTACACATAAATATCACAAAGAACAGACAATATATTTCTAATTTAAATCACATTAGAACATCGGATTGCACGAGCTCGAAACTTCGCAGAATACTGTCTTGGGAGGCTAAAATGATATTTGGTTTTACGGGCACTTGTTTTCTGGCCTGATTATACAACTCCGTGTTTTATCAATCATTCGCGCTCTAACATTTTATGAGGCTGGAGCATATCATCGCGACACTGCTATATATACTGCACAACTTTACAATTTGGACATCCCCTTTTGCTATACTTTGTTTCAGCTTAAAGGGGCATTTCGAAGGGACGAAGAAACCCAAATGCGCTGCTTCAAACGGCGTGCCTATCAGTGTCAAACATCAGCGTTCAGTGACAACATTTGTCTATAACATCGGATAATGATGACACAGAATTCTAGAGGTAGAACTGGCTAAATAGGCGGAAAGTACCCCTTTTGATCCTTTCAAGCACGTGACTATCACACATATATTTGCTTGGAACATCCGTAAATTGGTGGGGCGCTCACATCTTCATAACTGGATGTCAATTTCTAACACTTAGGAAGATCGCACATGGTTGTTTCACGCTCTTGTCGTTTAGGTTCTCTATTGGCTCAGACCAATAACGTCATCAACAAAAGAAAATTCGCTTAAAATTCTTAACTTCTTTCAGCTATTATGTTCAAAATACGCAAGGTTTCTTTTTTTTTAATGTTTAATGTGTTGCTAGAGTCCCAGCCACTAATTCAAGCGAAAGCAATGCAAATTTAAAAAAAAATGGCCAGAAACGTTTTGCATGGCCCTTTCAAGTCCAGATGCAGTTTATGCTATACAAACACTAAGATTTTGGCTAGGTACAAAGACAAAGTGTCGCGAGAATTACACGAGGCATATGAAATTAGGACCAGTGAGAAGAAATGTATAAGTGACACGTCCCTATCTTTATCTACAAATGAGTTTGAATTTTAGAAACGCGGGCTGAGCAGGCAGAGTTTTTTGTGGCTATATAACGTGTGAAGTTTCAATAAACTGCAATTGAGAGTGCGCCTTATCCTGTTTCCCTTGGTCTGTGTACCTGTATTTTCTTGGCGCTTTTTGTTTGCAATGAACCAACTGGCCCAAATCTCCACTTTATTATGCTACAAGCACGAGCCTTTGGTCCCGATCACTTGCACTGCAGGAGCGCGCGTGCTTGGACGCTGAAAGCCCGGAGCTCGCTTTTTTAGTTTCTGATACGCTCACACTTAAAGTGAAATGGAGTATTGTGTTGAGAGCATCACATTTCAACAGAAAACTGAACAGTTTAACATGGTTTGTATGGGACATCATCGCACAATAAGCGAGTTGTCAGAGATTTCTTTCTGCTGAGAAAATCAAATCCCGAGGTGCAAAATGCACACTACAGAAGGTTCGCGCTCAGTGCAACCCATGTATTCAGAAGCAAAAAATTATTCTTGCTTGGTGCAGCGTCGTGAGGAACGGCGCGAGCGTCTGGCACCCCGAAAACGCGCTTTCTGGCAGGAGTGATTTCGCAAACGAAGTAGTTTTGCAGGATCGCGCTATCTGCTCTGTGCCGAAGATGCGGAGCAGAGGAACCTTTACAACACAGTAAATATTTACCCCCCCCCCCCCTTAGAGAATACTTTTTATTTCTGAGGGACTCCCTCCTTGGTTTGGGGGTGCCAATTCGACAATTATATTTCTTTCATTTGTTAGTAGTAATTCTCCATTTCTTTTATTTTGCATTCAAAAACTGTGAACTTTAAACAAAACTGCGAGAATTTGAGTGGCTGCCGACTTTCGGCTGTCCCTCAAAGGCCATTGGAATCTTTCTTTTCAGGTATCCCTGCCGTACACACCTGAAATTCTATTTATTGTCAGATTAATAAGCTATATTCAGTCTTTTCAATGCTTCTATTCTCGGGGACAACTTTCTCAGACAGTTCAGCAACAACGAAAACATGTTTCAGTGACTCAAAGATGTGTACATGTAAAATAGTTCACCCAACGATTTTTGAACTTTCAGTAAATACCGCTAAGAGGTAATCCCTGACGTTGATAGCTAGCAAAAGCACCCATTAGTTTTCGTCTCTGCTCAATGGCAGACGCAGAAAAAATAAAGGAAAGAAACAGCTTTCCCCTCCTAAACTCGCTATTAAAACAGGCGGCAATGTGATCTGACGCTAATTGTATACCGCCAGTGTTCATCATAGTCATGTGCTGGGGTTGGCAAAGAATAAAGCATGGGTCGAGATTCAGGCTTTATTAGAGTTCCGCTATTCTCATCTTTGATTGAACACGAGCCACAGGAATGTTTGGCGATGCTGATTGCCAAGAACCCGACCACTCGGCTCAGGCTCATGACAACCGAGTACGTCACGGTGTCGCATGACTCGCGGTGAAAAGTCGTGATGGCTAATGCCCCTGATTAAAAAAGGTAGCGACATCTTCTCCCTCCTCCTTTGACGCACACACCTTTTATCTTTATGTTTTGCTTTTTTACACCCGCGCGTCAACTGTAGCGCCGCCTGGTTTGGCCCAAGATAGCGGACGGCCTTCCTATACTTGAGTCAGAGCGCAGTCAAAGGCTGAAAGACACGCAAATGCATACACACAGGCGAAAAGCGCACTGTCACGGTCTACCAGCCTCGGAGGATGTGCTCAAAGAAAGACGAAGGAAGCCGTGACGTTGCACAGTCGGCGTTATTTGATTGGCGGCATGAGCTCATAGTATACACTGCACTCCGAAAGCATAGGCATTCCTTCTCCCTCCTCCTCTGACACACACACCTTTTATCTTTATGTTTCGCTATTTTACACCCTCGCGTCAACGGTAGCGCCGCCTGGTTTGGCCCAAGATAGCAGGCGTCATTCTTCAAAGGATGTCGCTACTTTTCTGTATAAATGGGCTTCAGTGATAGCATGTAGCGTCACGGTGTCAACAACGCTAATACATCTATATTCCGTTGCAACTCAAGAAGATAGGGCGAGAGAAAAGAAGGCCGCGTAGGAAGGAGCAGACGAAACGTTGTAGAAGAGAGGGGGAAATTAACGTTCTGAATTTAACTCGACTTGGACGCGGTAAGTAATGTGACTACGCCACGGGGCCACGTGACGGGACATTATTTGACAGCATGTATTGAAACCATGACGTCACGTGACCACGTGACACACAATTAATCGTAGTGCCAACACGAAAGCGCCACGAAAACCCACAATTTCTTATACATTGCAATTCGGTTTATGACAATTTGATCACTACATAGAAATGCAGCTGCCAATTTTTACTTCTCAAACACTCATTTTGTAATTAAAAAATTACCTTGAACCGTTTTGAACCGGTTACCGTTATATTTTTTTCCGGTTCAGTTCCGGTTCAGTTCCAAGATGGCGGCGAAGATTTCGGTTCGGTTCAGTTCCGGTTCGGCTAAAAATAACGGTTCTGTTCCGGTTTTCGGTTCGGTTCGGTTCCGGTTCGACACTCTGGTAAAAACACAAGTAACCGGACAAATGCTCCCCAGACATAAGCTCACCGGACAGAAGCTCGCCGGACAAAGCTCACCGGGCAAAAGCTCGCCCGTTTTTTCGCAGAGCCTTCAAAGCTCACCTCTTTTTTTCTTGTTTGGCTACCCGGGCGAAACACGGGCTATGCTAAAGTACGGATGTGATGGATATTGCACTATGATTAGGCGAAATGGTACCCTATCCCGTGCAACGGGGTTGACAAATAGGCCTAGCAGGCACAGAAGCACCGTTGTTTGGGACAAGAACTTAAAGGGGCTGTGCAACGGTTTTAACGTTGAAAGAATTGCCGTACTGCATTTTTATATTGTTCATGCAAGCCTAAGTGACCAAAAACGCGTCACCTTTCCCCGAAAAACTGCTATTCTGCTGCGTAATCGCAAGGCAAAAAACGAATTATTTGCCGATCCGCAGCCGCCCGTGGCGGCTACAGAACTGAAATGACGGCGTCTCTGGAGGTACGCGGAAGTCAGCAAACCCTGTCCCCCCTCCGCTGCAGCACACGCCGTCAGCCCCGTGACGAAGCCGTTCGCTGTGTCCATCGCTCCGCCGCGACCTTCGACGAGGCTAATCCTTTCTAAGTCGTCAATCGCGGAGGAAGCGGCTGGGTTTCTTTAGAGAGTGCTGGAGAACCACGTGAACCTCCAGAGTACGTCACTCGAAAGTCGCGTGGGGAGTTGAGAGGCACTGCGACCTTCGATTTGTTTCTTTTTTTTTAAATAAGTACTAGCGCTCGGAAGAAAATGCGGTTTTCTGTTTTTCGTTCCATAGGTGACGCAGATTAATTTCCGCGGATAATTGGCCAAAGTCTGAAAATTGTTGCATAGCCCCTTTAAGTCACCGAAAATAATTGGAGCTGATAAAACCAACCTTGTTTGACACAAGATATGCAGGAACTGTCTGAAAAATATTTGCGAGGGGTTCCAGGTACACCGACATCTAGCTACCAAGACTGCTGGACGCAGTAGGGGACTGCATTCGCTTCTAACCAATCAATAAATTAACTTGTTTACACTCCAATCAACAAACCATGTGCCTGTCACATTTAATTTGTCGTTGCATTGTATTGTTGCACGCATGCACCTAAGTTGTCCGCGCTCGTGTTAAGACCAACATGAAATTTTCTCCTGGTGGGGTTTTGACCGGGTTTCTGAAAAAATGTCTGAGCTTTTTGTCCGATGAGCTTCTGTCCGGTGAGCTTCTGTCCAGTGAGCTTTTGTCCAATGAGCTTTTGTCCGGAATTCACAAAAACCAAAGGACATATCAAGCACCTAACCAAAAATTTGGTAGAGACACTGCTTACGTGTAGGAATGCGAACTCATTGCTACAAGCAGCTGCGCCACGTCTTCCTTTTGCACACGGCGCGCCGGCGGTGACGTCACGCTCCCCACAGCGCATGCGTGGCGCCCCCTCCGGCTCCCCGGCTTCCTTGACGACGCATCTGCGTTGCTGTGCTTTTCTTTGGGTTTTACTTCTAAGGCACGTCCGCTTTGAAATTGAAATTCCGGCCTGCTTTCGTGACCAAGCATCTGATGTGACGCGTCGCAGCCAATGAGAATTTCGCTTGTGGTTGCCGTTTTTCTGCTACAGACGGTTACAAACAACGCCGGCTTCGCTCCGTGGAACAGTTAAATGACCCATGAAACGAATTTTGGACTGCAATATATCAATTTATATTGGTATTTTACTAATAGCACATCGTTCAGTGGGCCAAAAGAAAAAAAGTAGAAAGTCAAAAAGCCTGACTTTCGGTACGAAAATTTGAAAAAAAACAGCGGACTATTTCGTACCTCCTTTCCTTCGTAAGCTCGCTGCCTTTTCTCTGTGATACATCCGCGGACCCCGCAGCGCGTCATCGGGCCCCCGCAGCGCGTCACCGGGCCCATACGAACGTCACACGACACCGGAGCTCACTTAATCCTTTCACCCCTAAGCTGACATTGTGGTGGAAGCTACGCGCTTGCCGGACCAATCAGCCGCCTCCCTTTCACCATCTGACCTCATTCTCTGCGCGTGGGTATGCGCGAGAGAGCGTGATCACGTGGCAAAAGTGTGGCTTGCCCAAGGAGCACGTAGCTTCCACAGCACTGTCAGCTTCGGGGTGAACGGGGTGGGGAAAGCAACTTTTGTCTGGATTTTGAGCGACGGCTAATCTTCTAGGGGGAGAATGGATGTGTCCGGATTAGACAAACGAGAGTCCGAGCAAGAGGGGACTCCCCCTTTCCGTCTTCTTGAACTGTTTGGTAGAATGCGCGATTTATGAGTTGAGGAGGAAAGCTAAACAGGAAAAAGTTGGAAAAGCGTTTCATGACTCCTTTAACGCTTTCGCATTAAAAGAGCCGAGGCGGCGCACTGATTGGAAAGTGGTAATAGTGTGTAAGTATATATTAAAGGTTACCCTGAGGAAGTTTCTGAGATCGTCTAAATATGGTATTAAGGCTGTGGTCCCACGGCAGCCATCTTGAACAAGGCGTTAGTTCAACCAATAGATGGCGACACGCACCCGTGGGGTGGCTGAAACATTGGTTCACAGTGGGATGGCTCGAGCACCATCACGTCCCCCTCGTGGCCTTGCTCGCGCCGCTGCCAGCTGTGCTCAGCTAGCTCAAGTAGCGTGGCCCAGCAAACGGATGTATGCGAGAATGAGAGAGTTTTAGTAGATCGTTCCAATACCTCCAATAACGATACTAGAGAGTTTTAGTAGATCGTTCCGATAGCTCCGATACCCCCGATAACTAGACCCGATAACGATATGATGCATGCACAAAGGCGGCGTCGCAGTAGAGAGTTTTAGTAGATCGTTCCGATGACTCCGATGACGATACCCGATACTCTGCCTCCGCCTTTGCGCTTACATATATAGTATCGTTATCGGAATTATCGAGGTATCGGAACGATCTACTAAAGCTCTCTAGTATGGGGATATCGTTATCGGAGTCATCGGAACGATCTACTATATATGTAAGCGCAAATGCGGAGGCAGAGTATCGGGTATCGTTATCGGAGTCATCGGAACGATCTACTAAAACTCTCTATTGTCAGGCTGGGTATAAATTGTTCTCTGATATAGGGAGATGCGCTTCGGCGGTTGTAACAGGCTTTCACAATAAATCTTACCAAGAAGAAATCAAATGTTGATTGACGTGTCAATATTCTATCAATGAAAATTTCTTCTGCAGTAATGCACACTCAGTAGACTCAATCCTCCAAGACACCAGTGGAAGCGGACGTCAAGTAAGCTGCTTCGCGGTTTACGGTACTTACTATCGCCATTTTAATGACGACTAAAATAACGTCACGAAATATTGTTTCACGGGATCCGGAAGATGTTGCGAAGGCTGTTACATTATAGTTCCCAGAAAACAAACGCCGTTGTAATATTTTCGGACGTACCGAAACATATAATGTTGCAAGTACAGCTCTAGGAGGAGTATGATGAAAACCATCAGAATAAATAGGAAGACGTTTATTTGCAATGAAGACGCTATGAATGAACGGCGTTTAGCGATGGCAAGTTATGAGCGTTCGGGAATTTATAAATTCACGTGATTGATAACTATGGACATGCGGACAATGAGGTCAATTTTGTCGAGAGATGGTGTTGCGGTGATGACCTGATATCGGACGACTCTTGGCAGACGAACAAGCAAGTTTCTTCTCAGCGAATGGTAAGTGTCCAGTGTCAAGCACAACAGTGGCTCCCTACGTTGTCGACGTTTCGAACACTTACCGCTTTCGACGAAAGTCCTGGCACCATGGGCCTAACTTTGCTGGAAAGACTCGAAGTCTTCCTTGAGTCCAACGCCATCATGAACAGTAACTGAAGACGATCCGCTATTCAGGTCGGTGGGTGCCGAGAACGTATCCGCATCTGCGGAGTCATGGTCGATGCGTACTCTAAGTGGCTGGAAGTTTACACCAGTGGTTCTCAAATGGGGGTCCGCGGACCTTTGGGGTCCGCAAGGCAAGGGTCGCGAGCACTGCCTCATCACTCAAGCTCGGCAATAGAAGTCGTTCTTTTCATTGAGAAGAAACTTCCGTTTTCAGTGGCTTTCTCGTCTGTGAGGATGCCTGCCACGACGTTCAAACACGTCATTGACGTTCTACGCTCTCTTTTCCCACCACTTTTGCCCTACCAAAAAATACTTTTCTCTGATAACGCGCCAAATCTTGCTAAAAATAAAATAAACAAGTTTTTGAAAAGAAAAAAAAAACGGCATCAGGCATCACATTTAGTGCACCATACCATCCTACAACTAACGGGAAAGCAGAACAGATAGTGTGCGAAACGAAGAAAGCACTCTGGAAGCTTACGGAAGAAGCAGTTCAGTAAAGAATCGCCAGTTCTTGTTCCAGCAACACGACAGTCTCATCTTACACGGTAAAAACACCCGCCAATGCAATGTTCGGCGGACGAGCCAGAACTCTCGATCTCATGATACTATGCTGTACGAACGAAGATTAAGAGATTCCAAGATCGGAGTAATGCCAGCTTATTCGGTCGGACAACTCGTCCACCGTGAGGAATTACAGCGGAACCCGGACCTTCCATGTAAAAATTGAGTAGAAAAGGCTCTATGTTGGTCGACCAGAAGCTGTCATCCCTCTGAATACAATGGATATCAATACCTTGAGCGTAAATACTAACGAAATCACAAAACTTTCTCTTTGTATTTATAAGCAACTGCCCTTGTATTTGGTAGTAGAAGCTATGGTATTGATTTGGGCCTTTCCCACACCAGGCTCCTACTGCTTATTTTTCGCCTCTGCATAGGTTGTTTCAGTAGGAAACAAGAATCTTTTGGAACAGAGACACTTTACGTCAATTAGAGGCCATTTGTTACAAGTAGTCAATCAGGGAATGCTGCAAAAAATCCGTCCCTCATATTAACGAATAAACCACACTTCTGCACAGTGCAGTTTTCCTGTTCCACGTACAGTTATAAAGCAGCATCTGTGAATTCGACAATACTCGGCGCGTGAAAGAAGATCTTTGGGTACACGATACTTGAAACAAGTCTGGCACCGTACGTTGTGGTTCGAACCCACTAATGTCGTCGTCCATATAGAGCCGCATCATTTAATCATTACCTAGTCACCTCCTATTGCTCTTCATCAACAATAAGTAAAATAGGCTACCGCCATATTACAATACAAGAATTAAAAAATTGAGTCGTTCAATCCTTCAATATGTTTAATATTTATATAATGTTATTACGTTACATTACCTCGAGACCGATCGACGTCCATCGTCGATCTTCAAATACTTATATAGAGAGGGCGATCGGTGGCCGAGTGCATGTCTACACACCAGCTCAGCTTACGTGGAACCAAAGCGAAATTTCAGAACCGCGAGCTCATAGCGTTGACAGCTGCCTCTAGTGCACGAAGACTTGCGCCGCCAGCGGATATACCCATGGCAAAAAGGGCTCGACCTATTGCAGTTTTACCCGGCATAAAGGAGAATGCGGGATTGGCGTTCTCACGCGCCGCACGTGCTGGCCTCAGCAGTAGTAACTTTCGAAAGCAAATGCCTAAAACAAATGGCATCTTGCGCGCATACCGCATTCGTCGTCGCTGTGCGGTTATTTCGGCTGATCACCACCTCGAATCTTTTATCTGAGGAGAGCGTGCGCGTATGGCGCGTGGAACGCCGATCCCTGCATTCTCCGTGATGCTTGGGTAATATAACAAATTTGCTCATCTACACCTGGGACACCCAGACGCCCACTCAAGGCAGACTAACTCCAGCTGTATAAACATACACACAACAATTTGCAATTAGACGCACAATAAAA